>LPNX010682977.1:410209-441596 GCA_001517045.1 Pseudotsuga menziesii | reverse complement strand
AAAAAAAAAACAATCTATTTCATTCATAGGTTAAAATTTGCATCTGTATGCCCATATTTTTACTTTTTACCTGTAAAATACCATCGAAGCTAGAATTAACATGTCATCTGTCAAGTTCAATTAATTTTGAAGGTTGTCATTTTGACAGGTAAAGTTAAAATTTGCATGTAGCTTTTATTATGTTTATGCTTATATGTTATGTGAGATCGTAAACCTCAACCCATTCCCTTCTTTTATTTAAAGTTAGTTCTAGCAATTGCCCTATAAGGTGCAATGGTACGCCGAAAAGATTAAAAAAAATGAAAAGTAAAGCATTTTTGTTTAAGTAAATGTAATAAAGTGAAAAAGATAACAATAAAATAAATGTGATGAAGAGCTTCCTCCTTGTCATAAAATGGTTCTTTTTGTTCACTTCATGGAAAATACAAAAGAAAAAGTTAAATTTTAAGTGGATTAGGAAATTTCATTTGAAATATAGAAACATTGAGGACAATATAGGGTAATGTTAACCATAACACATTAGCTCATTGTATTTGTTAAATCTTATAGCTAAAGTTCATAAAAATATTGATGGAAAGGTACATCATGAATTGAATTAAATTTATGGAAATTATTAACAACTAATTAATGTGTTTGAACCCAACAAATGTTTGTATTTTTTGTTTCTTTGAAGCCATATATATATATATAGTATTTGTAATATTGAAGACTTGATTAGGATATAAGTTTGTATAGGTAGGTAGACACAACTCTCAATAGCCCATCATCCCACTAAAATTAAAAAACATAAAAGGCTATAACAAGGGCTTACATCCAATGGAGGATAAATGTATTATTTACAATAAACTACAGTTAATATACAAATCAATTGTAGACATTAAAAATAGAGAAAATAGCTTATATGTGTACATCCATCTACTTGGGAGAAGACAATAAAATCCATGCATGATTACCTAATAAAAAAGGAAGAAATTTTATTGATGGTACATGTGGTAGTGTATCAAGGTACATCTCAATTTTTAATTGCATCCAGTACACGCATTTTCCTAAATAAACTCTAATACTTCTTAACAACAAAATAGAGTTATTTGAAGCTTGAAATATCCTTTAAGTTAAAGCTATACACTTTATCATCTTTATAGTGGAAGCACATTGGGGTAACTATTGCATATAAACATTGATCATCACAAGCCAATGACAAATTATGAGCGAGTTGTTTTGTAGCTCTATGAGAATTATTAAGTGCGAAGAAGTTAATTATACAAAGAAATATAAGAGATAAATGGTAACTTTATTATTATTTTCATCATTGAAATAATATCCATATAAAATTACTTAAGGAAGGAGTTCATTTTTCTATCCTAAAAAACAATGATCAAAGAGAAGAAATAAAATAAAAGAGATGACACACAATTTTTTATACAATTTATGTACAATGGGTGAGGGGCCACCTAACCCCTTTAGTCTCACTTCCACCTAATCACAATGGAGTGACCAATGCAAAACCAACTAGTCGGTTCGAGAGGGATGAAAGAGAATGCAAGACATGTCTACCTCATGTTGTGTGGCAAGGATTACCAACTTGAGCTCTCGCTATATCTACAAACCCAAAATCCATGAAGGATATGGATGGATGGAACCCTAAATGATAATAGTGAGCCCCTCCCATTGTATGCATTATGATTTAATTGTTTAAGTTTTAGGGTATAAGCCTAATGACATTAAGGTTATTTTGATTATGTTTGAATGTTTTTTTTTTCTTTTTTTTCTTTTTCAATGTGGTTCATGGCCCGAGAGCTCACTACTTCCATGGATCCAAGCCAAGGGGCCCACACAAAGGGGCATCACTCTTTCTGCATTACATCGGTGCCTAACCCTGAAGGAATGAAAGAATTGAACCCCCAACCTCGACCATGTTAGATCTTGGTCCTAAAAGATCCAACCTTTTGACTTAAACCAACATATTTTTTGAGATTTTAATTTAATTCTACTCATTATTGTTACATTTACATAAACAACCCACCTTTTATATTAAAATTTGGTTATATTATTAATAAATTAAAATATTTCCCCAGATGCGGGTGCCCCAAGACAATGCAGCGTGGAGGGAGGCCGGACACTATTTTAATGGCCACCTTCCCTAGATGTCGTCATCATCGTTATAACCTTGATTACCTCCCTTCGAAGAGCACTCCAACTTGCATTCCAACCTGCACAACACTTGCATATGTACTTCTGGTCACTTAACACAGACCTCGTACTGGATGGCTTCCTCCACGCAACAAAGAAATTTAATGGTTGACATCGTTAGAATTGACCTCCTAGTCAGCATGCTCGATGGCTCCGCATATAATATACTCCACTAGCAGCAGACTATTTCTTCTCGTTTGTTCGGTCGCTCCAACGTTATTTGACCTTTTAACGCCGGAGAAATTTTAGGGAACAAGAATATCATTAGTTTCTTTGGTTGTTCCATCATTATTTGGCCTTCCAAGCATTCACTGAACATGGCGATTAGACTTAGGGCCACTCCTCGCAGAGGCAGCATCTACAGGGGAGCTAGAAGCAGGGTGACATTACAACGTTCTATCTCTGCGGGATACGGCACCCACATTCCCCTTAGCATGCAAAGGGTGGTGGATGATTGGGAAGCAGAAGCTATGGCTCACCACCAGTCCACACAACCTTTGTGACAATGACTCTCCCATTATTGACGAATTTAGAATGTGCTTGCTGTGGGAACGTGACCACGCTCCCTCTCCTTCGACCTCCAGTGATTCAGACAACTCCACTGCTCAAGGAACTTACTCGTCTGCACCAAGCCTGAACCACAAGAGCCTGCAAGGGACATGCATCAAATCCAGGACACTCGGCACACCGGACGCGTAGCTGAAACTTCTATCGATGTGGAGGCAAAGGGGCACAAAGATGAAATGGGCATGCAAACCGACAACCAGCAGCAACAAATGTCAGTTCCTCCTCCCGGCACGGAGTCATGCCAGGACCCTGAACTGACTCCTTCGGGGGATGAAGAAGACTATTTCAGGCCATGCCCTATTGTGGAGGAACCTTGGCGAAAGCCGTAAGGACTATGGTATTTATTTCATCTTCCATGTTTGTTTTATTTTCAGTTAGTGTGCTAGTTCACGATACAACTCTGTTAATTTTTTACAGTAGAAACTTGATTTCCCACCACAAGGACAAGTTCATAACAGATGTAATAACCTTTACTTTCTACCCTGGTAAATTTTGAACAAGTGTCACATTTTTGTTTTGATATAATTTACTACTACCTTTCAAAAAATTAAAATTAAAATATTTAATATAAAATATATATATTAATATTATTAATAAAGTTTATTATATTATTAATAAAAAAATATTTAATCTAATATTAATATATATATAATCTCACATTAATTACTAATTCATATCTTGCATCACATGTCTATGCATTTATGTGCATGTTTCTTCTTCATCTTTAAACATATAAAACCTCACTACTATAGAGAGGAATTTAAAAGACAAGCCCAAGAACTCTAATCCCACTGAATAGATTAACTTTGGTAGGTGCATAATTTTTTTTAATCATGGAATGAAATAATTATGGTCAAGAAAGGGAGTTGTTCGGGCCACAATTTAAGAGCATGGCATTCAAAGCCTTCCGAAATTTTTGTTCGCAAAATGGTAAAACAGCAATATTTATTTAAGGTTAATTTGAAATATTTGGATAATATCAATCTGTACGTAAATTTATAATATTGATATTACAAAGTTTTTTTTTTAAATAATATATACTTTTGACTTCCAACTGGCTACATGGACCAGCAACAGATTCAAATACTAATACTGAACATTGCTCCAACTCTTCGCTATATATTATTCTTACAGCACATGACCGATGAAACTAAAAACAATTAGAACATCAGAATTTATCATAGGTCCATAAAGAATACAAAGAGTATTGATGTACTTGGTGCCTGGCAATAGGATTTATTCAAAGACTTGCCATGATTTTGTCCTACAAACTAATTTGCTGCATGGATTTGCTAAACCATATGGGACACTCATTGTTGTGAAGAATGTTATTGATTTGTATATCACTAGAGTATATTCAATCATATATTTCTCAAATTTTTTTGATTCCTTTGAATTTAATAATTTAAACGAAACGGACAGTGTATGCATGTTAATTCAAGCAATTTTTTAATTCAGTCTCAATTATAAAATTCATCATATAGATTCTCAGAAATTAGTTTAGTTTGAAAGTTTCTTTAATTCCCCATAATAACAATGTTAAATGAGAGATATAAAAAACCATTCAAATAGATAAACTTAAAAGAAACAATCAATTAAATAAACTTATGCTGATGATGAAAAATGGCAATAGAGATGAAAACTTTACCTTGGAAAATATATCCATAACCCCAGTAATTTTAGGTGGCACCAGGCATGAGGGTGATCCCCTTAGTGTCCAAGATTATGTAAATACATATTGCCTTCCAGGTACACAAAATTCGGGAACGAAAATACCAATTGCCCAGATAACAAGCTTTTCGCTCAAAGTTCTTATGAGCACTGTTGTCCAAGTGGAGGGTGCATCTGCACTGCATTTGGCCACACAGACCCATATGCGTATAGTGGTGGAACGTATGCAAACTATATTATTTGACGAGTGCTCTGGGCTGGTTATAAGTATGAAGAAACAACTATTAGATTGTAAGTTGGGAAAGAAGAAGAAATTTGGGTATGCTAGAATCTTGGTAGCCTTCTTCTTTGAGAGATTTCTCGCTTTGATCCCCAAGGTGATACTTTTGCCTTCACCTCCATGTGAGCCTAGGCTCACATGGCGGGGGGATGTACTCCTTCGCCAAGGTGGTGGTGAAATCTAGGGTGGATTTGACGATGAATTTTATGCATGGTGGTTCAGACAAGTGCCTTCCTTAGAGCAATTTCCCTATGTTGGTTTGGATTTTCATGGTGATCTCGAGCTGATTCTTTCTCCAAGAGAACCATGGGGAGAGATGGGTGAGTTTTTCTTTTTCAAATATTTAAATTTTTATAAATTTTCTTCATAAGTACTATATACATATATATCTTGTTCGAGTCTAAGTCATCTTTTATGTGATACAGATATTGGGCCTATTCATCCATACGGGCATCCCAGGACCTATATGCAACATGTAGACGAAGCCGTCGACGAATCCATGCTTCGAGTTGTAGAGGGAAACCTGGCTAGGCTCACTCATGATGTGTCGACTCTGAGGATGGAGCGGATTCTCATTTCCATGCAAGAGTATGTAGTGGGTGTACCTTCATTCTAGTTACACCTACTTCGGAAGGTGTCCAAGGCTATGTTGTGCTACCGAGAGGCAGTGGCAGTGGCAGTTGCAGCTGACAATACTAAGGATCCTCCATATATTTTAGCATGTTGAGGATTATGGTCCTATTTTTGTATTTTGATTTACTTATTTATCAGATCTTCAAACCAGAACTCGATGTATATGGACCCATTTGACATATATATATAATGGGGTTATTTACATATGTTTCTATGTATATTTGTGTATTCATTTTATAATGTGTGTGACACATGCCAATCTAGTATGTAATTAGCATATGTGCCTGCAATTATGTTTTGATTTCTTGGAGTATGTTGATATATAATATGCTCAAAATCTCTTTCAAGTAACCTAATCCTAAAAAATTGATGTAATAGAGTAGGATGTCTCACCTGATAAAACTGACGTAACTGAGAGTCAAGTGTGACTTCCAGGAAGGTGATACCATGCAATATAGCATCCCAAAGAATCTTAATAAAAACATTGTATTCATCTATATTGTTATTTTCAGGACCTAAGCAAGCGCCTCCTGAGGCAACTAGTTGTCCCATGGGTGCATAAATAACCCAAGCAGCTAAATCTAGGTTGCAAGTGTGACGGCTTGCGCCATCAGTGAATCCTACGAACCACCCCAAAGACATATCAAACAACACCAGACTACATAAGAAACACTAACCATGCATGACCATTTACAAAGTTATACAACTATAATACAAGAAAAAGTATAATGCATAAGTGTAATACTTCTTTAGGTAGAGTCCATTTCGAGGGTCAGGAAGCTTGTTACCATCATAATCAACTAATTCATACGCGCCCTTTTTTAGGACCTTGAGCACAACATATGAGCCTAACCACATAGATTTGAATTTCCTTGCCCCTAGGGGTTTCTTATCCTGGTGGTAGACCAAGAAAAGTTCTCATTCGGAGAAAACCCTAGGTTTGACAACTTTGTCGTATTGGTTTTTTACTTGTTGCTTATGTGCTTCATTCGTTGTAAGCGCATCTATGTGTTGTTCATCTAGATGTTCCAGATGCAACAAATGTTCCTCTATATCAGACGTATCGGGTAGAACATGAATTGCAATCTTTAGAGATGGTATTTTGCATTCAATTGGTGTGACTGCTTCCACCCCATGAATGAGTTGGAAGGGTGAAAACCATTTGGAAATATTAATATTTGTTCAATACGCCCAAAGCACAGGATACAACATGATGTGCCAGTTTGATCTACTCGCATTAATAGTCTGCTTCATATTGGTTTTCAAAGTTTTGTTAGTGGCTTCTACTTTCCCATTCTCCTACAGGTAAAAAGAAGACGAGTGGTCTTGTCTAAAACCTAGCAAACTGGTCAACTTTGTTCTCATCTTGTTCTGAAAGTGACTGACATGGTTAGTGACAATCTGCTTTGGATACCAAATCTAGCTATGATTTGATGGAACACAAAGTACAATGTCATCTCACCATCGACTTTAAAGGTAGGAATTACCTCTTCCCACTTAGTAAAGTAGTCTACGGATACAATGATGTACTTATGCCCCCGAGCAGACACTAGGTTGCAGGTCATGAAATCCACCCCCCATTTGGTGAAGGGCCCTACTACGATGATGGGATAGAGAGGAGCAGGATGCAACCACATCTTTATGGTGTATAGTTGGCATGGATGACAGTGTTCCACATCTTCTACACAATATTTAAATATGGTAGGCCAGAAATAACCGACACGCAAGGTATTTTGGGTCGTTGCTAACCCATATAAATGACCCCCACATGCTCCATCATGAGAATCATTCAAGACAAGCTCTACCTCCTCATGGGTAGGGCATCAACGTAAGATGGAATCTACCCCTCTTCTATATAATGTATCTTCGATGATGAGTTAGTTTTTAGCTTTCAATATTAACTTGTGTCGATCTTCCTGTGAGAAAGTCATGGGACACTTCCAAGTCTGAAGATATACTAGGATATCTCTGTATCAAGGTTCATAGGTTGATAATAATAAAATATGCTCATTAGGGAATGGCTCATCTTCTATCACTAATATCTCATCACTCGGGAACTTTGAGATAAGTTCTGCGAACACCAAGGACTTTTTTTATTTAGTGGACTGAAAGTCTAAGTCAAACTCTTGGAGTATGACGATCCACTTATTGAATTTCCCCTCGATGATGCGTTGGGATAATACATACTGAAATGGATTCACATCGGCAACTACAATAGTTGTCCTCAACAAAATATAATGTCACAACCTCTAGACGACATAGACTGTTGCCAAAGCCAATTTCTCCACATGTGAATATCTAAGCTCAGGACCAGACAAAGCACGGTTGAGATAATAGATGACATGCTCCTGGAGCTTGTCATCCTCCTGAACTAGCACTACACCAATTGTAGACTCAAAAGCAGCCAGATAGAATATAAATTCCTTCGTGTAATCTAGCGGACACAAAAGAGGAGCTGATAACAATGTTTTCTTTAATTCCTTGAATGATTGTTGCATGACTTCTTCCCATGGGAACAGGGTGTCTTGCTTCAACAAGCGCATGAAACCCTTAGTTATCTTGGCATAATTCACAATGAACCATCTGAGAAAGTTGGAATTTCCTTGTAGACTCTGTAGTTGTCTAATAGTTCGAGGAGGAGGCAGATTAAAAATAACCTCGACTTTCAATGGATTGACCCTTATACCTTTATTAGAGACTATGAAGCCTAGAAGTCGCCCCGATTCGACACAGAAGACACGCTTATGGGGATTTAAGGAAATATTATAGATCCTGCATCTTTCAAAAACTAAATGAAGATGACCCTGATGACCTTTTCTTTTATGAGAATGATTCAAAAGATCATATAAGTAGGGCTCGACAATGTGCTTGATGTTTTGAAAAGAAAAATTCATAGCTCTTTGAAAGGTTGCCCTGACATTATTCAATCCAAACGATTTTTTTTTTTGTACGTGAACGTACCCTAGGGGAAAATAAAGGAATTTTTATGCAAGTCCTCCAGTTTAATTTGAATATGGTTATATCCCGAGAATCCATCCATAATTGAAAAAACTTCGCTACATGCACATGCATCAATAATCTGATCTATGAACAGTGTGGGGTAGTTATCCTTTTGGCATGCCTTGTTCAAACCCCTAAATTTGGTACAAACATGTATGGTCCCTTGTTTCTTATCAACTGGAACTAGGTTGGATACCCATTTTGTGAGAGAGATAGTGTATATGAAATCGGCCTTCAACAATTTTTCTACTTTGGCCGTGACGGTTGTCGCTTTCCGTGGATGCATAGGTCGAAGCTTTTTTCGAATGGGTTTAACATTAGGATATGTTCTAATCTTGTGCTATACAATGGATGGGTCGATTCCTAACATCTCCTCGTAAGACCAGTCAAATACATCGCAGAACTCCTTGAATAAGCCAATATAACTGGAAATCTCTTCAGGTGAAGAATTTGCTCCAATATAAACATTCTCCACAACATCAGGTTTCATAGAGATATTGATCAATATGGTAACAGAAATTTTTTCCATATTCCCCTCGACAAACACTCCTTCCTTAGGCAAAGGGCTCACACGATGATCAATACCCTCAGTTATTCTCACGTGGAACTCATAGTTTTAAATCCTCCTCATATTCGGTAGGAAATAGGACTTGTGATGTAATTCTTCTCAAATTTTCTCGGGTCCTATAATAACCTCCAGAATGGCTTCATTAGATGGTAAAACGATATATGAGCATTCATACGAATAGGTTGATTTCTCTGCCCATGCGGGCAAATAAGCTTCATCTTACTCTTCAGATACGGGAGGAGTCAAGATGGAATCGGCAGTAGCATCGAATATAGATTGGTAGGCTACTTCTGCTATCGATAAGGGAACATCAAGCTCGTCTTGTGAAGGGAGAACCCACGAGTTATTTTTATCTACAACTGTACAAATGTTCTTCCCTACACTAGTCGTTCCTAGGTAGTTTATAGGAGCGGGCATATCAAAAGTTCCCATTAGTGATGTGTACATCCCAACTCCTAAACTCTCATTCAATGGGTGTGATTTATCAATCAAAGGTACATTAGACTCTGAAGTCTCGATACGACCCTTCCGTGTATATGGAAATTGATCAAAAGTCACCAAATTCCCCTCATGAGTGAACATGAGGACTCGGACTACGGAGGATGGAATAACGCACATAGGATAGGTCCAACTACTCCCCAAGAAAAATTTATAATCTAGAGGGGAATCAACAATTCCAATTTATACTGATATCGTTTTCCCTTCCAATTTTATATCAAAAGAAGGCAGGATACCATGTAGGTGGAAAGATATTCCGTTGAAAGCGGTCAGCAAAGTGTTATACGGAACTAACACAAGGGATCCCAGAGCTTTCCAACATGAAATAGACATTACTCATGTGGATGAGCCTTAATCTATTACCGTTCTTCCACTGGTTTTTCCGACATGGACTACATCAATCGAAAAGCACACATGGTAAGGCAGATAGGGTTTGACATCAGATAAGTTAAACTTAGGGTCAGAAGGAAGTTTAATATGAACCGTTGGCCAATTTAAATCATGGCACATAGGGTCATTCATAAGTTTTGAAAGGTCTAGAAAGTTTAATGTTTCCAGAAAAGGTATTTTATGCCTAGCCTGAGATTTATATTGAGGATTTTGGTGTGAGGAAGGTTCCGCACCAATGTTCCCAAAAGGTTGGTTGGGGTTGCCCCCAACCGTCGGCTGTGAAGAAGTAGAAATGTTGTGAAAAGGATTCCATCCAAAGGCCAAGGGATTGTTGACTTGAGGTGTGTTAGATTGTGTTCAACTGATTCCGGTCGAAGCTAGAGTCATAGATACAGGAGTTGTAATTCCCTCACTGAAAAGTGAGAAGGGAGAGCTTTTGAGTGGTGTAGAGAAACTTGATTAGAAGTTTGAAAGTTGAACCCTAAAAAAGGATTATGGATTCCGAATGACACACCTGCATAGATAGGTGTAGGACCTACATAAGGTGAGGATGGAGGGATGTTCCCTCCAAACCATGGAAAACCTTAGACAAAGGAAGTGGAACCACTAGGACCAATTTGAGTATTTTGAAACAAAGGAGAATATGTAAAGGGTACACTGGGTATCCCAACGACAACCATACTAAACAGACTAGTGGTGTTCAAAGGCGCCAAGGGATTAACCACTCGAGCACTCAAAGAAACTGGGGTTGATGAGTTAAAATTTAAAGATACCACTGGTGCGGTAGATAGACTTGGCCATGATGCACTCACAGGTGCAGGGAAGACTTTACTGGATACCATGGATGAAGTGGGGGTGGACATATCCCCCAAACCTTCTACTAAATTAGACATGAAAAAACTCAAAGGAACACCAATTCCAAGTGTACTGACAGGACGAACTTGTACAAGTACAGGATCTCTTAGATCCGTAAGAGGTGAGTTATATTTCCTTGCAAACTCTTAGGCTTGCAAATATTTTATTTCCACTAACAAAGGATCGGTCTGAGTGTATCTAAGTTCAGGTTCCCCTGGACTTTCACTAACACTAGTTGATTCAAATGAACCACTTGTGTTCACTCTCTGTCTTTGAGGTGGCAGTGGAGACTCCATTGTTGTAAGAGGAGGAAGGATTTGAAACCTTTGAGACCTACAAGGAGTTTGATCCTCCAATGTTAAATATTGTATTCACACACACCTAGAGGTCAGACTATATCACAAGCAATCCAAAGAGCACGCCACTATAATTTTCCTAAGTATCACAAACCAAGCTAGGTAAAATATATACACTCCAAAGGAGTTTCTGGGATGATAAGGGCCCAAACAAACCATTTAATATCTAAGAGCATTTACCCGATGACCTGATACAAGTTCTCTGGGTGTAGGCATTTGATTCACCAAACCGTCATCCCAAATTGTTGCACGAGGTTTCCTCCCACGTATGCCCTAGGTACAGTGGAAATATCCTTCCACCATCACCTGTGAAAGAGACCTAAGTCAAGATACTAAGGTTACCAGGCCTACAAGAAAATTCTAGTGGAACAATGGTAGGTCCAATTGATGTGCATCAGCAAGGTAGCAAAGCCTAAAATTCAAGTAGCACTGGCACCTCATAGGGCCCAAAGTGGTACTGAATGAACCCTCATATGCACAGCATTCCTGGTGTATGTTCGAACTAAGTGTTTGAGGGGTATCTCTGCAACTAAGTCCTTACACGACCTCATGCTTAACTCCCATGTTAGAGGAGATTTTCGTTTGATCTTCTCGTAATTGTGGATTTCCTAAGAGACAAGTCACTATGCCTAAGTTTTAAACGGTCTTGGATAGTTGTAGATTACCTATTCCAAAACCCTAGCCTAAGCTAGTTGGTGTAGTCCCTAGAAAGAAAATGTTACTAGTTAATTTTAATTAATAAGCGTTCTTTTTAGGGTTTATTTCTACTCAGGGTAGTGGAGATGAAACTTGTGATGTTATGACTCAACTGAAAGAAAAAATGAATTATGTAAAGATTTCAAATTACAATTGCTATTCAAATTCCTTTTTTTTCAAAACAATTAAATTTACTTAATGAACTCTAGAAAACAAAAGACTTTTACTTTTCTTTTTTGAAAAAATTCAAAAACAAATGTGCAATGTACCTATCTAAGACTATCAATGCAACTAAATGCTTTGGTTTTGTTTTATTTTTCAAAAATCAAAATTCCAAATGCAACTTAAGGCACCTAAGTAAGTCAGAAATATGAACACATGTAAGAATAAGACTCAAAAATTCAGATCTCACAATCACAAACTCTGAAAGCTCTGCAAAGTTGGACGAAAACCACTTGGACTGGACTACATGTTTAAGAAAAACGAAGTAGACCAAGAAAAATGGAAGAACCAAAGGTCAATATAACTACTAAAGCAATCAGAACAAAATGAGCAGATACAAGTACTGACAAAGGTCAAACATTTAGATACTACTAATACTCCAACCAAGGATGCCGAGAGGGAATACCTAAAAGGATCCTTACACATACATTCAACTTAACCTACCCAAAATAAAGCTTACAAAATCAAACTAGCAAAGACTTGCAACAAATAACAAGCCAGTGGACACCCAAGACACAACCCCAAAAGCAGTTGGGATATCAAAAAAAGCTCAGAGAAGGAAAACCATATAGCTTTGTACACCTAGTTGTAGGAACATGCGACTGTTATTTGACAGAACCGTGAGTGACTCGCAACTGTACTCAAGGAAACCTGCTAGTTCACTAGGAAAAAATGACTGTGAGTATAGTAAACCTGCAAGTGGTTCCTAAATTTTTCTAAAAGAAAAACAAAAAGGCCAAGAACCCTAAAGATCCGAAAATAACTGATTGAAAATTAATGGTAGTAATCCACGAACAAAAACTGGAAAGAAAACTAAATTGAAGAGACCCCAAAACAAACTAGACTCCCTAGTGGAGTCGTCGGTTTTGTTGCTAGGGAATATCTACCTTATGGCTTGGGGTAAAGGATCACCAAAGTACTGTAGGTGTGACTTGCAGACAACTAGGGTTTAGAGACATAACATAGAATAAGAGATAATAGGATATGTACCTTGTTCCAAATGGTTGATCCTAGCTTTAACTCTTCCTCTCCAATGCTCCTAGCTTTCTGATCTTCAATACCTGCAACAAAGATTTATATTTCCTCGCAGTATCTTCTACTGTTATATAAAAGAGACATGAACATATGACAATTTCATTTGAAAACAAATAACAATATAGGTCATAGCTCATAACAATAAAAGCATGTATTAAGACAAAGATGGAAGAAAAACACTCTTTATTGATGAAGTTCAAGAAAAATTACAAAATCCTATCTGGGACACGCTTCTTCTGCACACCAAGACCTGATTCTTCCTTGCTCCTCTCTTCAATAGAATCCTCCAGCATAACCTTGCTCTCAAAATCGCTTCCCCTATCCTCTACCCGTCCCCTCTTTTTATACTTGTTGGGAGAGAAAGAATTCGAGGCTTAGGATGTTTGGAGAAGTTGGGGAGGTTTCCAAACCGAACCCAACTTCCTCAAGTTAATCATATTTTTATTTTTAAACTATTCTTGATGGAACTCGTGGGTTTATGTGAAGCAACTTGCAAGTGACTCGCGAGTTTCCTGAAGGTAAGTCGCGAATACAAATTCTTAGAGATAACACGCGGGTTGCACATAGAGTGACCCGCGAGTAACACCTCAGTTGTTATAAGATAACCTACGAGTGCAAGGTAAGCTAAACTGAAAAAAGGGATAATCTTGAAGCAGTGAGTATGTATCAAGGATCTCATCCATTTATAAGGTTAGGGTCACTTCAATCCATAATGTCCTTTTTTGTAATGACACATTTGGTGTCATTACTCGAAGAGAGAAGTGTCATTTCATGGTATAACAGAAGGACCTCAAAGTTAGTTAAAGGTGAGATTTATAAGGACACATTGCAGGAAGACCCTGAGATATGGTTTGCAAGTGTTAAACTAAATTGTTTTGAATTGGAGTTGTTGCAAATGCAGCGAAAGAAATGCAAGAAAAAATAGTCAGATTGGATGAACTACAAGAATGAATTGTCCGAAGGATAGAGTTGAGTAAAAATATGTGTCTTGGATGTGACAATGCAAGTGAGACATTAAAAGACATGGATTATTGCTTTTTCCATTAAAAGCTAAGTATTATGTGTGGAATTAATGTTCTTATAGGAATTTAATTGTAAAGATAACAATTTACAATAGTGTTTGATATATAAAGGTATGATTCTTAATACATATATGTTTATGTTTATGGCACATGTGGATGGTGAACCTAATTACTATGATCCCATGAGTGAAATTGTAAGATGGAAATATCGGGAAGAAGACCATTGCAAAGACACAAGATCCCTAAAGTTGTACTCTTCTTATGTAATAAATATTGGGTGAATGATGGATCGCCCGAGGGACTATTAACTCATAGAATGGGATGCATCATCCTAGAGGGTGAGTGACTGCAAAGAAGAGAAAACTCTAATGAATATGTTATGAGTGATTCATGGCATGGAGATTCCCTTAATGGCTTGTGCTAGAGCACTAGAAGGGAATCAAGGTAAAGAACTCGAGGGATTGTAACTCGGAGAAGGGAGCCTGACACTAGTACATAATGAGAGATAAGTGACAAAAAATGACCAAAATATGCATATAAATGACCACTTTTGATTTGGAGATCACTAGTGGCTAATTTTCGGTCTCTTATCATGCGACCAAAAATGTGTTCATATTTAGTTTGGTCATTTATAGCTTGTCGTCTAGTCATTAATTTGGTCGTATATTTGGTTATTAATCTAGTCATATATTTGGTCATTAATTTGGTCACATATTTAGTCATTAATTGTCACAATTAATGACCAAATTAATGACCACAAGACAGTGATAAATGACCAAAATAAATGTGACCACATTTTTTATCGCATGATAAGAGACCAAAAGTTAGCCACAAAAATTGACATTTGGTCATTTATATGCCAATTTTGGTCATTTGTTTGGTCGCTTATCTCTCATTTGTTGGTCACTTATATTTCATTTTTTTGTTACTAATTTAGTCATTTTTAGTCATTTTTAGTCGTTTTATATGCAAATATTCACTATTTTTTGTAGATAGGGTATGGAGGAATTGAACCACCAATCTCATGCATGTAAGGCAGGTGCTCTTTCATTGAGCTAGTACCCTTGAAATCTCCGCAATACTTTCATTACTTGATACATGGTTATTTCCAACATATAACTAACATAGATCTATATTAACTCCGGATCTATGGCAAAAGGTTATACTAAGAACCTTTAGTTACTTAACTCGGCATCTATGTGGAATACTTGGCATTAAGTCAACTTGAAGGATATCTAAACTCTAGAGCATAAACAACTACCTGAAGGACAAGTGATGATGTGATAAAACCAAATGCTTATCCCCCTACACATGGATGACGAATAATTGCAACCTCTTTGAAGGCTCTTTTGTTTTGGTCTGCAAAGAATAAGCTATGAATAAGCTTTAAAAGAAATTTCTAATAAAATAAAAAATTACCACCTTATCCACAATCAAAACTTTGACTCTTCAATTAGTATTGCATGTATGATGTATCCACAAATTAATACCTTAACATTTGTTGAATTTGACCAATTCATATCTCAACGAATGAAAATCTAGAAAACCATTATATTTCAATATATGGAAAAGCTTCAGAAATTAAATCAGAAATATTTTTTGAAATTTCAAATAGGAATGAGAAAAAAATATGACATGTTTTGGAGTCATGAATTCATACATCTCTAGAAATTTGATGATAAATTTGAGGAAAACAACGAGTCTTTCCTCGTAAAAGACTGATATTGACATAATATAATGTGTTTTTCATAGAAAACTAGGAATCCAAAAAACACTATGAGAATACATAGCACTCCATCTTGGGCTCCTATAGAGAATAGCAGTGGTTGATTTCTAAAGCTTGACTATAAACATCTAAGGATTTAATCCTTTAATATATGCTTTATACAGGGAAGCTTCACGACAGGATATGCAAAGCATCCTTAAGATAAGTCATTTGAAGATTTTATAATTATTCTAGAATAGCAAAGAAAATGAATAACCGGACTACTACCACATATGTTCAAAAAGTAAACCTACAAAGTTGTATGATGGGAAAAAACTTCATATTCAGTTTAGGGATTACTATTATCATAATCCATAAAATTTGATATGTCTGTGATGAAAACATGCATTGATTAAAACTTATCAACTATATTTAGATAATCATTCAATAATGACTGTTTAGCACATCATTACAAGGATTCGGGTTATCTAATAATTGATCAACTACAAAATAAATATCGTGTGTGAAAGACCAAATCGAAAATAAACTTCATGTATATCATCTAGTCAAGCTAGGCATTTAATTCTTTAATGTAGTAAGTTAGTCCAACATTCAATAGACACCGAGCATAAGATAGTAAGTTAGTCCAACAATCAACAGACACCCACCATAAGATGGGTTGTGAAAGCATCAAAATAGAAAAATACTATTATATTGGAGAAAGCATTACTTACTCTCCATTGTAGCAAACCAAATGAAAAATAGTTCTTCCTTTAGTTTACCATCTAAGAAATCAAGAGCATGCCAAACATGATATTTTCATTAGCAATGTGCTCCTGAACTGAGATTGAAGGAATAACTAGGTAGAAAATCCATGAATACATCAAACCCTACGGACATGATATGTGACAAAACCAAAGGAAAATACCAGCAAATGACATTAGGAAAATATATCTATTTACCCAAGCGGCCTATATCACTTTTGAAGTTCAAGCTAAAAAAACTTTGCATAACAATATGATAAGAAAAGCGTAATTTGAGTATTGCCAAACAATATTCATAAGCCTAATTCAAGTAGTGCCAAACAATATTATTCATGAGCCTAATTCAAGTATTTTCCAAACCATTTTCATCATCACTGCCATGCTACATAATAAAAATATGCATACACCAAAACCCAAAAACACAATACATAATAAGAAGAAGAAAAAAGAAAAAATACCAATAAATCTCATCTACTGCAAACAACCACTTCTTATCCAATATGACAACCCATGAAACTTGGAAAAATAATTAAAATAGATATTTAGGACATAGTAATTAGATCCTCGAATAATCATACTAGCACATTGGTTTATGGAAAAAAATTCCCAACCAACTATGACCATGTCATTTGCACACATAACACATACCTATGTTCTAAAGAGAGATACATCTAGTAGCATGAGGATCAATCGCCTTGGAAGATCCAACAAAAGAATTTGGCATAAATGCATAAGAGGCCAAACCTAAGTTCAAGTATTTCCAAGATAATTGTATCCTTCTTCATAAATCTGCTAGTTATGAGTAAAATTTTGTAGATTTAGGGAGATAATCATTGGGGAGATCCTAAAAAACACATTGAGAATATATTCATTAGATCCTTGGATAATCAAATTCGTACATTGGTTTATGGGATTTCATTGCATGCATAGCACATATATCTTCTAGCTTGGGGTGAAATAAAGCTCAAACATAATATTTTTGCATTAAAAACATAAAAGAAGAAACCTAATTAAAGTGTCTCCATCAAATATTCATCCTTCTATATAAATCAAACAAATTATCCAAGTAAATACTTCCTATCTAAGGACATGATAAAAAACAAGGTATTTATGATCCATACTATTATTGATACATATGTTGTCTTAAACCAAGTAAAATATGCATAAGGAATGAGAAATTCTATCGAATAAACATTGAATCGAAACCTATAGTATTCCAAGTTTCCAATCAACCAAAGCCAATTAAACATCAAATTGTTCAAGATCCACAAAAATAGTCCACACACATACATATATGATTTGCACATGTTTTCAAGGTCTTGGAATGCCTCATGACTAATATGGCCTTCCCAATCTCCTTGTGCTTCAATAGTTTTACTATTCCAAACCTCTCTATTTCCATTGATTCCCATCCTTGTCAAACCTATATAACTTGGCCTGCCTAAAAGGAAAAAAAAAACACACATAGGAAGAATTAGGTCTTTAAGATCATCTACACATTAATAATGATAGTTGCAAATCCTCATTTAAAAGTAAACAACATATAAAATGTCACTTTACAAATTTCAAAAGCATGGCATGAAAAGAAGTAAATTCAAAAAACAAGACAATCTTAAAATTATAAAATTTACATAGAGTCAGATATGAGCAGTGGGAAACAACCCATTTAACTAAAAAAATAAAAGAATAATAACTGAGAGTTGAAACATAAGAAAATGGTGATTACAAAAGCATACGAAAATAATGATTACAACTAACCACTAATAACACATACCACCCACAAATAACAAGAAACTGAAAACTTATTCATAGCTCTTAACTTAATCCTATAAGTACTAACCTACCACAAATTATGTATCATTTTCAAGGAAGAAAGAAACATTGAAATTTATCTTTCTGCAATTCTACTCGCTTGTCTGTAGCCTGACCCCTCCTAGCTCTCACTAGGACGAAGACTTTGGCTGGTTCTGATGTTGCGGGCTGTTTCGAATCCGATTCTGTAATTTTCTTTCCTTTGTAGAAGTTGTTGAGCCCCTGCAAGGCTTTGTACTAATTGATTTATCCTACAAACCCACCATGAATCAGAAACCAAAAGAAACTAAGATGTAAATAAAATAAAAAACAAGAAAAAGCATGAACAACAAGATGTAAATACAATTGAACACAAGAAAAAGTATGAACAAGCACAACAGATTAATGCTCAGGGCTTCACCATTATGGAGTTTATCCGACAAGGTCTGTTTTCGACTCGATTTGTCTTCCTCCTCTTATCCTCTGCTACTTCCTTTGAATCGGTCGTAGAAATGGCTTCATCAAAGATCATAGACACATCTGGTGGAATATTGTTATCGTATAATTCATCGATTGCAGATACGTTAGTTTCAGTAAAGAGCTTATGAATATCCTCATCAATCTCTCTAGAATCAAGCTTACTATATTCGTCCATCTCTCTTAGACCGACTTTATTGGTTACAGGATAGATATTCTGCGCCTCTAATGAATATGAACTTGCAGAAACTGTAAGGGGGCTGGTTGTGTAGAAATCTGAACTTGCAGAAACTGTGCAGAAACTGTAAGGGGGCAGGTTGTGTAGAAATCTACAGAGGTCTGTATAAAAGTTAATTTGGGAACTCGGGACGGCAGATAAGTATCAGACATGCCACAGATGTGTCCAATAGACAATAAGTAGTTGTCGTAGGCCGACTTCTGGTAAAATACTGCCATTGATATGCAAACAATAACGAACAGTGCACCTCACACCACCATTGAGTTTTAATTGTACAAAGTACAACTGAAACTAAACAATATTTTCTAAAGGGTATGGAATAATCTCAGATCTTCCTAACAGTCGTGAGCACCTAGGATATTATGCAGAATGTTGATAGGATCATGAAGTACTATGCAATGCACGGCTAGCCGCAATGCACAAGGGTAAAATGGGAGAACTATTCTTCCATTATTAAAGCACTATCTCAATGTTACGTCGCAACAGATAGCTAATCGGACGACAACACAGTTTCTAAATGTCGTGGATGTACTCTTGAATGACGTTGTTCTGTGAAAAAGGAAACAATTTCGGTATCACTATAGCCATGATACTGAAATTATAGAATTTACATAGAATCAGATAGTCTGAAGAACTTAACACCTTGTTAGTATTGATATTAGATTTGAAACCTACAGTACTGTAAAAGTATCATTATAGGATGGAGTTAGGAAGGCCTTCAGGGATTTCCGATGCAAATTATTGTATGCACATATTCAAAAGACAAATTCAAAGAACTAACCAATCTTAAAATTCTAGAATTTACATAGACTCAGGTAGTCTGAAGCACTTAACACCTTGTAAGTATTGCTATTAGATTTGAAACCTACAGGAAGGCCTTCAAGGGAGTTTCCAATGTAAATTATTGTATGCACGGCTTCAAAATCATTACACGAGAGAAAGTAAATTCAGAGAAAAAAGCAATCTTAAAATTATAGAATTTACCTAGACTCAGATAATCTGAAGAACTTAACACCTTGACTCAGATAATATGAAGAACTTAACACCTTGTAAGTATTGATATTAAATTTGAAACCTCAAACCCAACTAGACTACATCTATATGCATTTGAACCCCACAGATTATAGCAAAATTTAACTACACTGAAATGAATGTAAGTCACAAAGCACTATAAAAACCAAGTTTGAATCCCAAACTAACTACATCCATCCAAATATATTTGAACCTATGGTCATGTAGAAGCATGGCATCAATTAGAACCGACATCAACCAAATGCACTTCGAACTTATCCTAGTATTAAAACATTGCATCCCTGGCTTTTTTGTGATCCTTCTCAGTGCTTAATAAATCTAGGGTTCAAATAAATCTAACATATACTAGACTCCCTATGCCTCCTCTTTTTGTTAAATGACAGATTATCTCATCTCAAGATGATTATTCAGAGGTATGTATAGGCCTTTACCACTGTTGTTATCAGGGTGTAAAAGGTCCCTAACTGCCCATAAATTACCACAAAGTTGTTATAGGCACAAA
Organism: Pseudotsuga menziesii; assembly: GCA_001517045.1. Taxonomy (NCBI): domain Eukaryota; kingdom Viridiplantae; phylum Streptophyta; class Pinopsida; order Pinales; family Pinaceae; genus Pseudotsuga; species Pseudotsuga menziesii. The sequence goes on along the minus strand of LPNX010682977.1, from coordinate 421,104 downwards.
TATGCCCAGGAATCACACCTAGTATCAAAGGTTTGGGATTGTTTAGGGATGGATCATGGATGATGACATGAAAATACCCAAATGTGTTCAGAACTATTGATGGTTGTTGCTTGGTGTTATTTTTGGACTATTATGGGGTGAGGTATGCTCAAAAGAGCATTACTTGTGCTAAGATATTTGCTTTGTGTGTACTAGAGTAGGCGTGTATGTATAGTATGCATAATATAATGTAACATGCTATGTAGATAGAGATATAGTGAGGGGAGAGAGTATACCATATAAAATCTACAGAGCTGCAAAATACATTTATTCATTGTTACTTTGTGTCTTGTACAATGGCATGATCATAATCAAGCAAACTGAGTGTCTACCTGGGTGGAATAATATTCTTCTTTTTAAATGTCAAATTGAGGTCGATTGGATGAACGTACTTGAGGTTGGTGCATGAATAAAAATCCTTCTAAAACATCACAAACATGTGACATTGTGCACAAGCCACTAAAATCATCTCTCCAGTATTTTCCATCAAAGATACCAGACAAGTTCTTTCCTCCAACTGCAAGTTTTTTCCTTTTGTTTATGCTTCCATATCTGAATCTTTTCTGGAAGATTGCTTTGGAGGTCCAAGTGCATAAGGTGACAACCATAAACTGGAATTGTTTCTCTTGGATCATGTCAAGTCTTCGATGTTACTTTTTTTCCTATACAGTAGACAGGACACAATCTATAGAGCTCCAAAAACGCATTTATTCGTTGTTACTTTGTGCCATGTACAGCGACATGATCATAATCAAGCAAACTGATTGTCTACGTGGGTGGAATAATACTCTTCTTTTTAATTTCCAAATTGAGGTCAATTGGATGAACATACTTGTAGTTGGGGCATGAAGGAAAATTATCTTAAAACATTACAAACATGTGACGTTGTGCATAGGCCACTACAATCATCTCTCTGTTATTTTTCATCAAAGAGATCAGACAAGTTCTTTCCTCCAGCTGCAATTTTTTTCCTTATGGTGTTGCCTCCATATCTTACCGTTTTCTGGAAGATTCCTTTGGAGGTCCAAGTGCATAAGGTGACAGCCATAAACTAGAATTGTTTCTCTTGGATCATGCCAAGTATTCGTTGTTACTTTGTGTCATGTACAGTGGACAAGACACAATCTACATAGCTCCAAAACGCATTTATCCATTGTTACTTTGTGCCATGTACAGTGGCATGATCATAATCAAGCAAACTATTGTCTACCTGGGTGGCATAATATTCTTCTTTTTAAATTCCAAATTGAGGTCAATTGGATGAATGTACTTGCAATATGGGGCATGAAGGAAAATCATTTTAAAACATCATAAACATGTGACACTATGCATAGACCACTGCAATAATCTCTCCACTATTTTTCATCAAAGAGATCAGACAAGTTCTTTCCTCCAGCTGCAAGTATTTTCCTTTTGTTGTTGCATCCATATCCTACTGTTTCTAGAAGATTCCTTTGGAGGTCCACGCGCATAAGGTGGCAGCCGTAAACTAGAATTGTTTCTCTTTGATCATGCCAAGTATTCCCTTTTGTGGCTAAATTGTAATAAAATATTTTCCCTATCTGTAATCACTGATGAATTCAATCACCAATAAAAGAAACCATTAATAAAAGAGAAGCACAATTTGTAATCAAGAAAAAATTAGAAGAATCAAATAAACCTGAAGGTGAATTCAATGAAAACAACATCCAAAAAAACATGAATAAAATGGAAACACAATATGTAATCAAGAAAAAAAAATAGGAGGAAACAAACCTGAAGACCTAAACATTTCTTCCATTCTGGAGGCAGTGGATACTCAATGTGAAGCTCAATACCAATACTTGACAATTTCAATTATGTCCACCAACACCAATCTCATCACCATGTTTAGAACTTCCTGAATTCCAACTCCATTTTCTCTTCTTAGATGCATATTCAAACATATTCTTAAATCCTACAAGCCTCTAGTACTAAACCTTGAAAAAATATAGGGTTTCAATGGGTCGACTAGGGTTTAAAGGAAAATGACCACATGCTAGGGAGAGTAAATCTAAATCGATCTAAGCTACACATTCATGTGACGATTATGAAGGACTATCATATTATATAGAGGAACATTGGTGAAAGTTTGAGGTGTATATTAACTCTAGGAGAGACATATGTACTAAATGTCATCGAATATTGCAAATTAAATTGCTTATATATAAGTTATGTCATAATGTTCCATATCTCCCAAGTAGTTAGATAGAGAGACAAGAATAACAATAATAATCATTATACATGCACCTATAATTACAACTCAAGGCTTTGCATTTATGCAGGAGAGACAAGCTTTTATTATTTTAAATTTTCTTATTATTCGTTGCTTGTGTCGTCACAGAGATCATGTAAATTAGTCACATCAGCTACATGAACCAATAACATTTAACCGAACTGATATTTTTATAATTTGATAGATATTTTTCATAATATCAAAGTTTTAACATTAGAAAATTGGTTTTTGAGTTCGATAAGAATGAAAAGTCTGCATGGGTTTACCAAACCGATTACCTATTCGACATAGAAGTTTAACTTAGTGGAATCGCCGCTAATCATTATTTAGTCCTTAATTGTTCATCATTTTTGTTCATGGCCCTGCTATAAAAAGGTTATCTCAAGTTGAAGCATATCCCAAGCTTCCATTTTCAATTTAGATAAGTATGCCATGTTAAAAATAACACTGCCATGCCTATTGCTTGAGGAAGCTTTTGGGTGACATTTTTACATGTAAACATATTTATTTGTTGGGAACAATTTATGTAATATACAAATACTTCAAACCATGATAAAGGTCATTCGGATGTTATGACCTAATCATATCACGTAGCCAAAAGCTTGATGGCTTGCATAATTTTACAATGGTTGATACGATATGGGCCAATATACAACAAGTCTTTATTGATCCTAAAAACCACACACACTCTCAGGAGAAAAAGCAATGTCTTGTACTCAAAGGACTTGTTGTTATAGAAGCTAAGATTATATCCTACAGGTTGTTTGCTCTTATTTATATCACCAATAATCCCCACAAGAAAATCCTCCATCCTTAGAATGATGAAATCGATTCATATCTCTCACAATAATTTCTCTGCCAACAATTTTTGAAATGAACTTGGTGGCATTGTGACAGTCACGTCACAGATGCAAAGATTCTTTGTAATTCTTATGGTTGTCCCGGGGGATCTGATGATAATCCCAAAAGCAATGGATATCTTCTCACTATAGCTACATATGAGGAGTTCCTCTTTTTCTTCCTCCACATTTTGCATCACATAGTTCGTGGCAGGCAAGTACCCAACCTCCTTCATCTTTGTTGTGAAGCTCACTAACATTGCATGGATTTGTCGCCATTGTGGATTTGATCTCTCTTCTACAAGAAATATGTAAACCTTGTTATTGATGTCAATCCAACTGCATCCTATCCTCCTACTTACCACCTTGTCTTTAATCATTGCTCTCACTCTTTCTACATCATCCCACCTACCAACTATGGCATACATATGTCATAGTTGAGTTTTCAGCGTTTTCAAATTCCAACTCAAGAAGGTGTTATGTTGCATGTTCCCCTATATCTAAATTGCAATGAATTCTGCAGGAACTCATCAAGGATCCCCAAACACGAGGACCAATGCCCCAACTTGCTTGCTTCTTGAACAAGTTAAACACCATATTAGTTCTGCATCGGCGTGTGTCCTTTGGAAATTCATCTTTGTAGGATTTCGTGCATTAACGCCCATTAATTTGGTGGTATATGCGCACATATGTCCCATGCCTTGGTGGAATTCGTGCATTCTCTGATCTTCCACATTTCTTCTCTTTGTATTTCTTCAAACTGGATTTGTGCATAGAGAAGTTTGGCCTAATGTATTCATACACAAATTCTTTTGACTTCATCTCATGTGTTTGACATCAAACTCTCAGCCAACTTGCTAACAACACAAGGGTTCAACAATGTTCATTCTTTGACATTTTTATCTTTTGATAGTAAACCTTCATCAAGCTTGTTGGTGCATCCTTTGGCATCTTTATCTTTTGACACTAAACCGTCATCAAGTTTGTTGGTGCATTCTTTGACATCAATGACAACACAGAGGTTCAACAATGTGTTATTTTATATATATGCAAGAATGTGTTGAATAGTCATAAATGAAATAGTAAGAGAAAAGTATTGCTTGAACACGCACAAGGATTCGCAAAAGCAAAATCCAAACTTATATTATATTCGAAATGTGTTATTACAAAGTACAAAATGGAGCTTCAAATCTCATGTGTTTTCGTTGATGTCAAATAATGCACCAACAAGCTTGATGAAGGTATAGTGTCAAAAAATAAAGATGTCAAAGGATGCACCAACAAGCTTTATGAAGGTTTAGTGTCAAAAGATAAATATGTCAAAGGATGCGCCAACAAGCTTGATAAAGGTTAGTGTCAAAAGATAAAGATGTCAAAGAATGAACATTATTGAACCCTTTTGTTAGGGTGTTATTCAAGTAAAAGGAATTTCAACTTGCGGACACATCTTTTGAACTAGAAAATGTATGAATAAGCAAGAGATGGAAGCATTGAGGTAAGCTTGTAGTGTGAAGACTTGAAGACAATCTGTTTTGGGGCAAGCTTTGAATTCTTGGGTTATCAATGCCATGTTGGTTGCAGAAGAAATCTATGTAGAAGCGTCGAATTGCACAGATACGAAGAAGATGAATAGTCGAAAGTGAGCAAAGTGGTAGGATACTCGGAATCGGGATGTGTGATAGTTGTACTCTATAAATAACACAAATCGCACAATCGTCTAAGTGACAGAGTCATGCATAATTGCATATATATGGAGATTGTAAATTGCAAAATCCATAAATCAAACACAGCCATAGATCGCAAACTGTTGAAATGCAGATAACCAAAATATAAGACACGGATCAAAGAAACTACAACAGTCGCATATCGAAAAGTCGCACATCGTAGACAAAGGTAATTGTTGGTTTCAATTTTCATATGATACACAAACACTTTCATATCAGGGAGGAAAGAAGGGGCAAGGAAAGGGAGTCGCAGCTTACTTCCAATTGGTGTTGGTAAAACATCAAAGAGTTGAAACTTCCTTCCAATTGGTGCCGATAAAACTATCAGCGAATCAGAGCTTCCTTCCAGTTTGAGTTGGTAAAAGAATCATGGGGTTGCAGAATCCTTCCACTTTGTGTTGGTAAATATAACTAGGAGTCTGTGCTTCCATTCAGTTGCAAATGAAGAAACGGAGATCTCAATCTTCAACAAGTTGGTGCCTAAATACTGTGAGTTTGAGCTTGCGCAAAAGGGACATATATTTGTTCAGGTCGGTGCCTGAAGTTCAGCAAGTTGGTGCTTGGGAAGTAATATAGAATTCTTTACAAATCAATGCCTATAATGAACAGGTTGATACTTGCATATGAATTTGGTGCCCAAGTGAGTGGATGCTCACAGTTGAAGATTGTTGTCTTCCACTAACGTAATCCTTTTATACAAATATATATAGATATACAAGATTACTTTACATATTTTTGTGCACGACTATGTTGATTGCTATTTCTGTAGAAAAGGTTTTAAAGTGCAATATTTAGTAAGTGGTAAAATTGTAATAATTTGTGCAATATACCGATTCACCCCACCCCCCTCTCAGTGTATAATAATTCCAATACGAGCTGCTTTATACTTTGATTCCAAGGTTTCCATGAATAAGGAACACTCTCTCTTCAATGCTTTGTTTATTGAAGGTGTACATGATGTGGATGAAACCCTTCTTTCACTGTTACTGGTGCCAAATGGTTTTACAGGGCTATTTTGGTCTATAGATGTCATAACCATGTCATCTATTCCTTTTTTTGTTTGTATGGCGTTTGATTCCTGGCGAGTAATGAAAATATGAACTCTCAGAAGAAGAGTATGTTGAACGGATTCCCAAGAGGCATCGATGTCGACTTTATTGCACCTCGCCAATCCAAAGATGATGGGAACATACGATGTGGTTGTTGTTTTTGACCTCCTTGACGACATTTTTGGCAACTTCTAGATCATTGGGTGAGGCTATGGGAACCCAGCTTCAATTATATCGATTCCTAGCCTCGTTAGTTGCATGGAGACGTTGAGTTTTTCCTTGCTCATCATGGTATTACCCAAGTACTATTCGTTGTCGTGTAGAGTGGTATCGAATATGTGAACGTATAAGGGGTCGTTGATCCTATTGGGGATGTACGCAGAGCTTGCTTTAATAGTCGCTTTTGTATGCATTGCTTTGTCATATTTAACCTACCTCGAATGCTTGGGAGGAGGCTATGACAATGCCTTGGGAAAATATTCATTCTTCGTGACTGTATCATTGTCCATTTGAGTGTTTGAAGAAGTGTTTTCGTCCTTGGTTTCTTTCATATCATGAATAGGAAGAGGACAAAAGATCATATTTCTACTAAAGATTTTGTAACATTTCTTATACTCATCTGAATTCGTATACTCATTTTTATTTTTACTTCTGGATGGAACCATCGGCTTTATGCTTGAGCTTGAATATACACCTACTTCCAATGATTTTCTATCCTTTGGGGAGTGGAACTAAATCCCACACATCATTTTTCATAATATTTTCATATTCTTTCTACATTTCCTAACCCATTGTCTAGAATATGAAGCTTCATTAAACGTACTAGGATAAAATTTAACTAAGATACTCATCAGGGCAACAAAATTAGCTTCATACCTTTTATTTAGAATTTTGATTTGTGTAGATCTCTTAGGAGGAGATAATTTTGGCTTCTCATCATCTTTCAAGCATCAACCTTCTACCAATTTCTTTATCCACATTAGTCCTTATGTTTCTACTTCATGATGATCTTGATGGTTTTCTTCACTCACCTCATCTGATTCTTCATGCTTTATGTCACCATCCAAGACCTTATCATTGTCCATTTCAATAGTCTCATTATCGGATTTTGTTGCACCTAGATGCACATGTCATTTTAAACTAGATTCATCAAAAATAACATCTCTACATCATATGGTTCTTCTTTCACTAGGAACAAAGATTCTATAAGATTTGTATTCATCATTATAACCAACAAAGAAACCTATTTTTATAGTACAATCAAGTTTTGTTCTCTGGTTAGAAGGTATGTAGGAATATGCAAGTGAACCAAACACTCTATAATGATCAACATAAGGCTTTAATCTTGAAATCCATCCTTTGGTGTAACATACCTCATTGGATTATGTGGACACCTATTCAAAATGTGTACTACAGTATGACAAGCTTCTTCCCAAAGGAATCTAGGCATGCCAAACTGCTCCAACATGCATCATGTAGTCTCAACAATGCTCCTAATATTTCTTCCTGCAAGCCCATCATGTTGTGGTGTATAAGGAACACAATACTCCCTCTTGATCCATTAGATTTCTTACAAAAGGAGTTGAATTAATTAGACTTGTACTCTCCACCATTATCACTTCTCAGGATTTTGATTATACACCCTCGTCTACTTTTCTACCAAGGATTTAAATTCATGGAACTTATCAAACACTTCACTCTTGTGATTCATGAAATAAATCCAACATTTTCTAGTAGCGTCATATATGAAAGTAACAAAGTAAAAGAAGTTAGTGATAGAAGGAGTACTCATTGGTCCACACACATCAAAGTGAATAAAGTCAAGAAAGTTTCTCACAAGTTTTTCATCACTAGAAAAGAAAGGATCCCTATGGTGTTTTCCCATGGCACATGTATCACATACACTTTTTGCTTACATTAAATTGGAGAAAACCTCTTACCATTGTTTGAACCTCCTTACATTGTCCAGATTCAGATGACCAAATCTCTTGCACAAGTGATCCATCATCACGCACCAATGCTTTATGATCAGCAACATCTGCAATCAATCTATACGAGCCACCCTCTCTAATACCTTTGCAGACAACCCTTGAACTTTCATATTTACAATATATGATTGTGAGGCTCCCTTCGGTGAACTCAACCTTCATATTTTGATCAATAACAACAATCCCTGAAAACAAATCCTTTGTTAGGCCAAGAACATACAAAACATTATTTATGAGAGTTATACCTCTACTTGGAATTCGAATAGGGATAGTTCCTACTCCTTTCACTTTATGAGGTCGGTCATCACCCAAAAATATTGATTCTCTGGAATTCTTCTCTACGGATTCCATGAATATCCTTTTGTTAGGAGAAATGTGCATTCTTGCACAAAAACAACCTACAAGAAATCCTTACAAGAAGCATGAGAAGAAAGAGCAAATAGCAGTGATAAATTTTCTAACTTATTAGACAAGTCATCAGCTCCATTACCTTGGTGAGCCTCATTCTTACCATAGTGTTACCATAGTGTTGAACATGCCCTTTTCCATTTTATTGTTTCTTAATGTAACAATGTGTTGCATGATGGCCTATGCCATTACAATTGAAATTGTTTCTTAGATGAAGAAGCTTTTCCCCATTAAATGTTTGACATAGGTGTTTTGGTTTTTATTCTTTTTCCACTTCTTATTGGATTTATTTTACTTTGACTATAATGCAGCATCATCTGACTGTCCCTGATTCTTAGCCTTCTTCCACATCTCTTCAATCGGTAAAATCCCATGCAAATCTTTAATTGAGGGCGCATTGTCTCTATCTACAACACCACTGAGAAACATTTCATAGTCATTTGAAGAACATTCACTCAGAAACATTTCATAGTCATTTGAAAAACATTCAAGGTGATAGGAACAAATTATTCATTGAATATTTTATCCCTAGCATCATGCAGTTGGTCCTGTATCTCTCTGAATCTGTCAAGGTATGAGGAGACACTCTCTCCCTTTGTCATCCTGCATGCATTCAACTTATTTTTGAGTAGCATCCTCATGTCATGCTTAAAGACTCATATAAGGATTTCAACTTGTCCCGTAGCTCTTTAGTTGTCTTGCAATTTCTTGCATGCACAACCAAAGGTGATCTCATATTGACTGAGACGATCATACAATCCTTGACATTTTTCTTATTATCCTCAGCCTCCTAAGTGGGATCAGTTGATTTTTTTTTTTGATCCATTAACTATAGATTCTATATCTCTCTCAATTAAAATGAGTTCCATAATATATTTCCTCAAAGCAACAGGTCAACAACTTTGAAGTTTTCTCACTCAGTAAGAGACATGACGATTGCTCAAGACTTAGTAAACAAATTCATATTCAAGAAGTGCACAAGTATAGGTATACCAGAATTAAGCACGTCAACATCTAGGACTTAGAATTGGCAGGAAGATCTTTGAGTCAATGATGAGTATTGGATGGATTCTACCCAAGGTTTCATCACTTATGCTTCCAATTCAAAAAAAAATCTATACCATAGCGCAACTTGAGGCACCCACTTTATCCTCGATGCACCCTCCCATGAGCGGGTTCTTCCAAGCAGGGATACACATGAACAAGGGAAGCGGATTCTCCTCAAACAGAAGCAAGCGTTGGATCCCTTCCTCAACCATCGGATGGAAGACGTGGCTTCCACCCTTTGTGCACATGGTCTACATGTTCAAGAGTCAATTATGTAGCTACTACAGGATGCTTACGCATTCCTCTGATATAACCGTTGGCTCCTCTAGGTAGGTAAACCAACACATAGTCTCACGGGCTCGGATCTCTCTCTCAGTTTCTGCAAATGAAGGAGCAGAGCTTTCGGTGCTCCCTATGCTTTTGCTTCACTCTTAGGTGAATTTGAGGGCGCATGGATCGACGAAGGGATTCTCAGCATGCTTCCATGGTCTTTATTTTGTTTTTCATAGGATTGGCTCTGATACCATGAAGGGAAAACTTCCCAGAGTGACATAATCTCTCCATCCGGTGTCTTTCCCAAACACCTGGACTCTTACTTAACATAAATGACTCTCAAAACAACACTCAAAGAATTGAGGAAAAGACACATCATTTCACACTCTAAAATCACACACACATTCCATTCATCATCGGGCTGGTTTTATACATAATCTGATCCTCAACTAGTTGAGTAAATCTCTCAACAACAACCTCAAAATAAAAATTTATTGGAGGGTGTTATATTGCACCTATACCCTTCACACCTTCAAGTGTACCCCAAGGAGAGAGGGCCAATTTGTTCAACTAGGAGTGGTTTTATCCAGAAATGGTGGTCATGGTTAGGCTCTTTGGTCCATCTTTTAAGAGTACTATGGCTTAATAGCGTTGTTGACTACCATTTGTTGGGGTTTTTAACCTCGGGGTTGGTGTTCTAGGCTCCTAAGGGTTAACCACTGGGTCACATGGCTCCATATCTTGTTTATCTGTTCTAGTGGCCTCTACCTAAGCTACAAAACATCCATATCCCTTCACAATCACTTTGAACACCCTCCTGGCCCTTTAGTTAGTGGCCACTGGCTCTCCCTATCATTTATCTCCTCATAGAAATCCATCCTCCCTGTCAAGCTTTTTCCATGCTTTAAGGAGGGCGTTGAAGAATTTTACATCATTCTAGGGTTTATATGGCGTATAAATCCCTCCCTCCATCTCATTTCCTCCTTTTATTCTTAGTGATTCGCTTATTTGAGCGTATTTTGGCACCTAGGGGTACAAATACCCTAGGTAGCCTACCTTGACCCTACCTTAGGCCATATTTTATTATTATTTTGTTTTAATTTTAAGTTGACATTCTATCTTTTCAAATTGACATTTTTTAGTGCATGTAGGCCTCGATATTTTGTAAAAAGTGAGTGTGAGATCATATAAATAGATATCCTCACTTTTGTTGCCGCCTTTCACACACCTGGGGGGGGAGGGGGGGGCGCGGTAGAAATCTTCAAGCCACTCAA
>LPNX010682977.1:343550-400325 GCA_001517045.1 Pseudotsuga menziesii | reverse complement strand
AAGGTTGTCACCTTGTTCTTGACTCCTCCGTTTAGGCTCAACTCCTAACGAAGCCAAGGGGGGTAGACCCTATTAAGTTACTAAGGAAAAATTATTTAGTACGCTGATGGTATTAAAGAGTAAGTTCTTTAGGAGTTTTGATTTAACAAATGTAAACAACAAATAACATGATGAGATAACCACAAATAAGAACTAAATGACACCCAATCACATATAGATTGAAAGAAATAAATAGTTGACCAATGCCTTGAAAATGGAGTCGAAAATAATTAAGAGTGCTTGCAAGTGCTAGAATGAATGTTGTGCAATTGTATCTTGGTATGTTTTAAATTAATGTGAAAAGATGAGTAAATTAAGTTAGGCGAGGGGACTCCAAATATACCCAGGGGGTACTTGGAGTATGTCCAAAACTAAACCTTCACAACTACCCGCAAGGAATATGTGGGATGAATGGAGTCTCTAAGGCTGTTGTTCATAATGCACCCGAAGGTGTAACAGAGATCGGCACCTCGAGGTCACTTTTCAGGAGTTCCAGCTTCCTTTGGGTATTTTTGCCACCATTTATGGTTTGATCAAGGCGTTGGATTTTCACCTGATGGTGGTTGATTGGGAAAGGTGAAGACTAATTAAACTAGTCACTCACATTGCTTTTGATGGAGCTTGACTAATCGGACAAACCGCAACCAAGTGCAGAGCATACACACCGGAGTCTTGTCAATTTTAGTGAATTTTAAGGGCATGTTCTTGTTAAAAAGAAGACCCTCCAGGAATCTCTTTCGGTCCAAGTGGACCTCAATCGAGAAATCAAGGGAAATCAAGGAGGGGTTAATTTTATAGCTTGCAAGTGAAAAAATAACAATGACAGTAGAATTAGAGATACACAACACCGGTTTTCTAATTAGTCCTACCACGCATCTCTTTCCCCTTTCGAGTCAATCGAGAAGTCGTGGGGTAAGTAGTATGATTAATTTGAATTCAAAATATGGAATAATGAAAAATGTTATCAAAGTATACAATCCTGCATAACAAGACTAAGCTAGAGCAAAAACGGGAAAAAGTGCAAAAAAGTGAAACAGACGCGGATCCCCCCTGGGGGGATGGGGAGTGGGCTCGAAAGAGCCTACTCGAAATGATTCTTTTTTATTATTATTGGTTACAATATATAAAAACTAAATTATGCACGTTGTATCTGGGATCCAGAGGCTTACAACAAGCTTGTAACAAGCTAAACTAAAATCACAACGGTGGGGGGAGCCTCCAGGAAGCTCTGCTTCGCCCAAGAGTCGGAAAACGGGAAGAGTCTCCTTCTCTTTTTTGTTAAAACTACAAAAAAAAAACAAGCAATTAAAATCAAATGTGCCCAAAAACACTTTAAAAGTGTTTTGGGTCACCACGCTAGTTACCGAAAAAAAACTAAGTAAAAAATTGTTAAAAGGGGCTAATCTAGTTTTGCAAAAAGGAACAAAGAAAAGCAAGCTTTCCTTGGAATCTTGGCTTGCTGTTTGGGCAGCCAATGAGATATGCACTTTTCTTGCAGAATTTAAATCTTTAAAGAACGAAAAACGAAACTACCTTATGAGCAAGCTTTAGATCTATGATTTATCTACTTGCAAAAAAGGAAATTTCTACACCTAGATCTATCTTTATGAAATTACAGATCTAAGCAACAAGAATCTTATGAACTAGATCTAACAATATATAATCAATTCTTAGAACTAGATCTGATCATAAGAGGTAGAAACAGGTAACCGAAAGATTGATTTTAATAGAAAGGAGGAAGAGAAGGGGAAAGGCCCGTTATTGGATGGATCTGCAATGGAAACTTGTTAGTGGAATAGAGAGGGGAAATGCCTTCACAAAAATGTTGGATGTACAGTGGAGTCAAACTAGATCCATGGCTCATCCAATCCTTGCTACCTGAAAGCTAAACACACAATCATGCACGAAACCTCATGAGATATGGATATATATATGAAAAAGAGACAAGAATTACATGCAAATAAACTTATTAAACATGTATAATCTAGATCTTAAAACATATATGCTATGAGATACATAAAAACAAGTAATCTTACTTGCCCAACTATGCTCCTATTGATTCAGCTGAATCGTTCAAGCCATACAGGGTTCAGATGCAAAAATTGAGAGACAAATCGGCAACATCAATAGCCGCAAGACAATGCTTAATCCACACACATGAGAACATTACACCATTTGGCCTCTAAAGCTTCTTTATTCCAACAATCAAAAGATTACAACAGTGTTACAATAGCAAGCCCTTCAATCCAACTCTAACTAGCTTGGAAGAGGAAATGGGTGCTTTATTTATAGCAAAAACAGGAAATCTAGCCCAGGGGGGCGCAATTCCCAAGGAGAGAGAGACTGGAGCTGCATGTGGAGTGAATCTGAGCCTGATATGACTCTATCTGAGTCTGATATGAGTCTCACTAAGTGCAACTGTTAATCGAAGAGCTAATATGCCTCACACCTCAACCTGCTAACTGAAGCATCCACCAAAACTCATCCAGATGAACCCACACGTGTGGAGGAGAGAGGGAGGGCGCAATTCCCAATATTGCGTGCATTAATGTACCCTATGTTCAATCCATATCAGCCCCCTCTATCGAGGAATGGTCAAATCCAGTCAATCCCAAGCCTATGAAACTGATTTCAGTCAAATCGGAGCAAATCCCAATGATTTAGGATTTTGAATTTTCTCCATTGTTTAATTAATTTATCAATTAAATAATCAATATTTGATTTTTAGGGATTTTCGACCTGAATGATGGACAAATCACTCAAAACTTAGAAAAAGTGGGTCTATGGGTTTACATGGTGCTCTAAGCTTGAAAATGAGCACCCCCATGACTAAAACATATTTTTGATCCCACTTTTATTACAAATCTAATTTTTCCAATTAGACTATTAAAAAATAGCCTAAGTTTTCTGGAAAAATTAAAATTAAAAAAATTAAAAACCTAGGGGGACTTAGACATGTTCATATGACTCTATCATGATGCCTAGCATGTTTATACATTGACACATAGACTCTAATAACCTCAATAGGCCAAAATGCCAAGCCGACCACCCCAACTTTGGAGGTATTGAGTGAAAAACTCAAAAATTATCAGTCATTTATTCAACAACCAATAATAACCAAGGGAAAAAACACCCTGGGCTGATCGGATTGACAAATAAAGTCGAAGAGACCGAGTCTTTTACAAACACTATCATGCTAGAACATTTTATTACAACTCCCCTATGGGGTATGAACATGTGATATAGTACAACAAGCACTTCCCAAAAGCACTTCCAAAGGTCTTCTGAAGACCGAACAAATCATCTTTGTCAGGTTCACCAGGCTCACTTGATAAAAAAACACTAAGTACAACTTAGGTGGTAACAAATTTCATTTTAAAACAAGACATATGGGATAATACACTATGCATGTGTTTTACCCTTTCTAGTGCTCCTTGGAGAGATGTGTCCCTCTTGAGAAGGTTTGTATGGGTTAATGCAACCTTTTTCTGGAAATTCTTTGGTGGAATTATTTGCTAGGTGATGTTTTGATTTGTTGGCTAAACACGAGCATGAGGAGGTCGAGCTTCTTATCTCTTTGTTTGAATGGTGGTTGATGGTCCATGTTCAAGTCTAAATGGTATCCCTAGTGCTTCATTTTTTCCTAGGATAGGCCATTACCATGCTTCTTGTCACCTTAGGAAGCTAAGGCACGTCTCCTTGTGATGTGCTCCAGGGTTTTTACCTTAGTTTTTCTAGGCTAGTTGTTTGACCCAGGAACTCTTCCTCTCTAGGTTATCCATTCCCTCTAGATGCCCTAGGATGGGTAGGGATTTTTCTAAGGTAGATCTCCCTTGGTTTTCACATCTTTTTTCCTCCAAAAATTAGGTCTAAACTAGTATAGGGTTATTTTTTATGTTATTTTTAGGTTAGTTTAGATTAGCTTTTAGGTTAGTTTTGTTTTTTGTTTAGTGCAGACCTTAGATTAGGGTTAATCTTCTACTGCCATGAACCCTACAACCTTTGCTACAGTCCTAAAACCCTCTCCCAAACCCTCGTTATATCTCCCTAAGGTCCTCCTCTCCTTCGATGTTCCCTAACCCTACCTTGCTACACCTCACAATCCCAAGAAAAACACTATGCTAACCCTCACAACCCTATCCTAAACCCTCGATTCCATCCCTCTACCCTTGCATTCCCCCCCTCACCCTCGGTTTCCCTCTAAATCCCTCCTCCTCCCTCGGCATCCTTCCTTCTAGCCCTAATAGACCATGAGTTTGCCTTAAGTATATCCCTTTGGATGCTTCGTAAACCCCCGTATATATTGTTGTTGGCAGCACTCCCCTTACACCCTCGACCTTACCTCTCTACCCACGGATCTGATATCTCTTCCTTCCCTTTCTCATTGGTTTCCATCCCAAGCACTTTCCAACCCTCATACCTACCATTTAGGACATCCCTAAAGTTGCTCCTTCCTTAGATTTGTGATTTCCATAGCAACAACCTTCTCCCTCAATCCTCTACCCATACCTTAGAGGTTCCCTTACAGCGACATCCCTTCCCTTTGTTACTACAAGTCTCCCTTAACTTATACTTTGAGAACACAAAGAGTTAGCACATTTTGGTATAAGTTGTTGGTTTAATAGGATTGTTTGCATCTTGAGTATCGTACACGTTTTGCATATAAACATGATATACAACACAGTTCAAGTTACATACTGAGTGTAAATTTATGTTTCTAGCCCCCACTTGTATTATTGTTAGTAAATGTTATCTATTGCAATTCAATATGGAATACTACTAACTACTGACTCTAAAAACGATGCTATAAATAGATGAATGAATGCATATTGTTGTACCTAAAGATACATGTGAAGGTGAGCTTTAATACACAATAGTGGTCCTAGTGTCTTACAAATAGGATGATAAGTATTGTTGCTATAATTTGTCATCAACCTTCATATGATAAAGTTGCACAAATGACTGTAATATGTCTCTTATTCTGCTATACTAAATATTGATATACATATTGCATTTTTTTCAACATCTGAATAAAAAGGTATTGTCATAAGTACTTCCATGAATAACTAACGCATTATACAGCATATGCTTGTTTGAAATTAGTGAGTTGTGGTGAAGTACTTGTAGTTGCTTATCATATTATTGTCTTATCCTTGGTGAATGCACTATTGGCTAAATATTTGCATACCCATCCTGTAGATTGGAACTAATTGAAGGGTCCCTACAAAGGTCCTAAATCAGTTTATTCTTAGACATATCCCACACATAGAGTGCATCCTTCTTATTAATTAACTGACTCCATTAGGCATTGATCACTAACGTCCTCTAAATAATATATCTTTGTGTGTTTTAGTGTCTTTTCAGAGTCATAGTAGGGCTCTCCCCTATGAATCTTAGGCTTTTGAAGCAGTTGGGAGAATTTGACTATGGTGATGGTGGTCACTTCATCCTCAAATGCTTACTAGTGGTTTGGACTACCATTTCAATCGGTAACATTTTGACATCGTTGTCGGGGACCCTCAAACTTGTTGAGGTGATTTATCCAAGCAATAACAACATTTTGATAAGTATTGAAGTCCTTGATTGTATATGATTGCATATATTTATAGAAAGGACTAACATGCAAGCTTACTCGGCGAATCCACAAAGAACTCAGCCCCACCCCATCAATCAGGTATGCCCTTGTTTTGTTCAGTACTTTAGTGAGATTTTTTTTAATTAACCTGGCAGGTCTCTCCTGGTGACTCCAGTTGAATAAAGATAATAGAAGTACTCTATAAAGACAGGGAATCTTGATGATATGGCATCCAATTATGAATTGTGGATGGAAATATTAGATTTTTCATGCACTCCAGGATTTCCACACAAGTATAACATTTAAGATGGTGGGAAGGCACTTTTCAAATTATTCCAGCAGTATATGTACCATGCAGCAACACATGTGCAGGCATTCATGAAATTCCTCTGGGAAAGCAACATCAAACAGGAAGACATCAGAATGAGGCTCTTTCTATTATCTCTTCACTTAGAAGACAACTTGTATGTCAGGAATTGGTATGATGGTTTTCCTCGCAAAAGTTTTTCTTCACTTATGAAATTCATCGATGCATTCAGCATGGGTTGGGATTATGGTATCGAAGAACATGAAATAAAGGTCGTGATTGACATTATATGGGAACAAACACTAGGAAACAACCAAACACTAGATGGTTCAAGCGAAAGAATCGAATATGAAGACCTTGTTGAAAGAGAAATGATTATTCCTTCTCCTTATGAGGTTGATGATGAAGAATATCTCAACCCTTTTTCCACTATAATTGAAGATGAAACATCGTTATACCTTGTAGATAGTTGTCATATGCAAATGGTTCATTATGATGAAAAGTTAAAAATTTTGGGATCATATATCTCTGCTGATTATTCCATGATTTCTTAGTCTTGTTTATCCAGCAGCAAGGAAGTAGGTTATATAGGGGATTTTTTTGCAGACATTCAGCTTATGGTGAGACCAAATTATCAGTCTCTGTTGTGTTACTCAAGAAGCGTTGGACAAATTGTTCAAACCACTATATCCTATATTGGTAAGTCCTTAATGACACATTTCAACAATAATTAGGCAGGTAGGTGGACAGGTATGATTTTCATCCCTCGGTTTCATAGTATTTGTTGTTTATCTTTTCATTTGAAGCATGAAGGTATTAATTATATAGCTGACAATTTCAAAGTTTCAAGGATTATTAGGGTTACTAACATTTTTGAGAAAAATATTATCAATGTGCTTGTATACCCAAAGAAATGCATGAGTAAATGTAGAGACAGGTTGTGGATCACATACGAAGATTTTTGAGGTCCGACCCTATGAGTAGCCACCCAAGTTCAGGATTTTTGGGCGAGTTTCAGGAAGATTTTTTTCTTAGAAGCATGTATGATGAAGGTGTCTCATAGATAAGTCCAGTAGAAGTATGGATCAACAAAGCTTGTCTAAGCGATGCTTCTATGTGGCACCAGTTTCAAGTCTTCTAGGTTCTTAAGAAGGTTTGGTTTCCTGCCCTCTCCCAGGTAAAGAACCTGGTACAAACTCAACATATCATCAATGAGGTATTGTCGTGGATTCCATTAAAGGACAAAGGTAAGATATCAGGTATGGATTTCTTACTCAGATTGTTACATTGGTGGTATAATTTCACCTAACCTACTTTTATTGATAGGTTTAGGTAGGCTTATTTGCATTAGGAATATTTGTGTGCATTGCATTTGATGTTTTTTCATTTTCTAATTATTTTTCATTGTTCTTAGTTTGTTTCCCTCATTTTGCAAACAAGGCAAGACGGAGGTGTCTTCCCTTAGATGCTTTTAATCCTCTCAGAAATTTGATATGTGTGTAGGTATGCAGGTCACCAGTAGATTCATAGGTTCTCAAGCACTCCCGCAACAGCACTCGTCCCATAGTTGGAGCCAGTGTTATGTTGCACCTGTACCCAGCGCACCTTCAAGTGTACACAAAAGAGAGAGGGCCAATTTTTTCAACTAGGAGGGTTGTTGTTGAGCAATGGTGGTCATGGATGGGACCTTTGGTCCATCCTTTAGGAGTACTATGGACTAATGGCATTGTTGACTGCCTTTTGTTGGGGTTTTTAACCTCGGGGTTGGTGCCTGGGGATCTAAAGGGTTGACCACTGGATCACATGGCTCGATATCTTGTTTTTTGTTCTAGTGGCCTGTGATTCAACTACAAGACATTTGTCTCCCTTTGCAACCACTTTGAACACCCTCCTGGCCCTTTAGTTAGTTGGAACCTGCTCTCCCTGGCTTTATCTCCTAAAAGGAAGCCATCATCCCTACCAGTCATTTCTCATGCTTTGAGGAGGGCGTTGAAGGATTTTACAACATTATAGAGGTTAGATGGGGTATAACAACCTCCCTCCAACTTACTCCAGCCTTTTTTTCGGAGTGATTCCCTTATTTGAGCATATTTTGGCACCTAGGGTACAAATACCCCAAGTAGCCTACCTTGAGCCTACCTTAGGCCATATTTTATTATTATTTTGTTTTAATTTTAAGTTGACATTTTATAATTTCAAATTGGTGTGTTTTAAGGCATGTAGGCCTAGATATTTTGCAAAAAGTGAGTGTGAGATCATATAAATAGATCTCCTCACTTTCATTTTAAAACAAGACTTATGGGATAATACACTATGCATTTGTTTTACCCTTTCTAGGGATCTTTGGAGAAATGCACCCCTCTTGAGGAGGTTTTTCTGGGTTAATACAACCTTTTTCTGGTAATTCTTTGGTGAAATTCTTTGCTAGGTGATGTTTTGATTTGTTGGCTAAACATGAGCACAAGGAGGTCAGGCTTCTTATCTCTTTGTTTGAATGGCGGTTGATGATGCATGTTCAAGTCTAAATGGTAGCCCTAGTGTTGCATTTTTTCCTAGTATAGGCCATTTGGCATCCTTCTTGTCACCTTAGCAAGATGATGCATGTCTCCTTGTGAGGGTGCTCTAGGGTTTCTACCTTAGTTTTTCTAGGCTATTGTTTTGACCTAGTAACTCTTCCTCTCTATGTTAGTCATCTCCCCTAGATGCCCTAGGTTGGGTAGGACTTGTGCTAGGGTAGATATCTTTTAGTTTTCCCATCTTTTCTCCTCCAAAACTTAGGTTTAAACTAGTCTAGGGTTAGTTTTTAGGGTAGTTTCATTTTTTGGTTAGTGCATACCTTGTATTAGGGTTAACATTATGCTTCCATAACCCTCACAACCTTTTCTATAGTCCTAAAAGCCTCTCCCAAATCCTCATTATATATCCCTAAGGCCCCCCTCTCCTTCATTTCTTCCTAACCATACCTCACTACACCTCACATTCCCAAGAAAAACCCTCTACTAACCCTCCCAGCCCTAGCATAAACCCTCGTTTCAATCCTTCCACCCTTACAGGCCTTCCCTCACACTCGTTTTCCCTCTAAATTTCTCCTACTCCCTCGAAAGCCTTCCTTCTAGCCCTAACAAACACGGCTCTGCCCTAATGGAATCCCTTTGGTTGCTTCCTAAACCCCCTGTATTTGTTGCTATTGGAAACATTCCCCTTACACCCTCGTTGTTATCTCCTCAAATAATTTTTTCAAATTAACTTCATTAAGTGATAGGAAAGTCATTAGATCAGACATTTTTAAATGTTTGAGAGTATTTTTCAAGAGCTCTAAAGTTGTATATTGTAAGAACTCTTGAAAGTTTTCTTCAATTGTTAAAAATGTGAAAGAACGGTTTTCGATGGCTAAGCGCACTAGAAAATGACCTCTAAAGCCACCAAAAATGCTCGCTTTCAGCAGCTAAGACCGCAAAATTAGGGGCACTCTAAGCCACCGATCAGATCAAAACCTAAAGCCAAATGACTGATTTCTAGGTAGATGACAGCGTGTGAAGATGTCTAATAGTGAACACAGGTTGGCTAATGAAATGTTTTAATAAGTCAAAGACATCTCGCCACAAATCTAGCCACGAATCAAACCATAAGATAAACATTGATTCTTATATCTAAACATTGCAAAGATTAAACTCTTTTTGCACCAAGCTGAAAGGTATCCATTGCCCAAACTGCCAAAATCAAAGTATCAAGGCGTTTCTTGTCGATCTGATTAACTTGAAGTTACGATCCAGTTCACGAGTAAAGAAACATTTGAGTCACATGTTAACAGGGATGGTCTTTTCCATTGAAACGTTACTCATCTGTCATTCTTCATTTGGAAATGGTTGGCCATGTTATCTTCTGGAGAATGCACGAGGTTATGTTTCTGTAAATAAACATGGCTCATTTTTATGATCGCATGAGGGCCGATTTGATTCACAAGATGAACAAGAGGAGGCGATCATGGCAAGAGCCTTTAGCAGGATCGAAGATTTTAAAGAAGTCATTCGCATTATTACATTTGTGAAGGGATTCAATATGGTTAAGATAGTAATGTAATGTAAAATTGCAAGTGGGAACCTGAAGAACATGGCCATCAAAGCTCTTATTAAGGCATGAGAACTTTGACCAGAAGAGTAAAAGATTGAAGGATTTCTGCATTTTACATTTTGGAAGCAAGTTTGAAAACTTGTTTTTGGCTGCTAAAACCATTTCAAAAGGACATTGTTAGCTGCCAAAAGCTCTGCTTTCGGTAGCTAACCCTAACTAGTTCAGGCCTACAAGCCACCGAAAACACAGACATGGGAAGAATGCTAGTTTATTCACCCAGATCAAATCTTCTTGTAGCCAAATCACTTAAGGAGACTTCCAATCCAATGTCAACTTTTAAATACAGAAGATAAATGTCTTTTGTAGATTTTAAAGAGTTTTAAAGGTAAATTTGGTTTCCTATTCGGTTGAAGGATGAGAATATTAGCTTCCAGATGTCAATTGAAGATTGTAAGAGGCTTAGTCATCATCCAGCACACAGGAGGAGCTGTCAAAAACTTAGTATTAGGATATGGTTGGACTCCTTTTACATAGGATCTGATTCCTAACATTTTGTAAATTAGTCTTACACTATGCTATTTTTAGTATTCTCGATCCTTCTTTATAGGATCACAGTTTTTTATGTAAAGGCTATAAAGCCAAGATAGATAACATTGTTAGGGAGGGGAGACAGTCCGAGGGACTGTGGTTCAACTTTAGAGACTTGTAATCATACTTCATTTATATTTTTCATGAGTACATCTTGACACAGAATATTTTTTCATTGTGCTTTGTTCAGATTTTCATTTCCCTTTCTTCGCTGCACTTGTTTACGAATATTACATTCATGTTCTAATGTTTGTCTAATGCCTGATGGATATCATCCTATCTTTGCATTGATGAACTAGAGCTGCAAGTATATTACATATTATGTATGACCATTTAGGTATGCAATCGCATGTATGTTTCTGCTAGTATGATAAGTACTTTACATGTCAAGGAAAGACTCCTGGAGTGATAACACTCTATTTACCTCTCTACCCACGGATCTAATATATTTACATTCCCTTTCCCATTTGCTTCCATCCCAAGCACTTTCCTACCCTCGGAACTACCATTTAGGACAGCCCTAAGGCTTCTCCTTCCTCGAATCTATGGCTACTATAGCAGTGGCCTTCTCCCTTGATCCTCTACCCCTACCTTAGGGTTTCCCTTACAGTGGCAGCCCTTCCCTTTGTTACTACAAGTCTCCGTTAACCTACACTTTGACAACACAAAGGGTTAGCACATGTTGGCATAGGCTGTTGGCTTAATAGGACTGTTTGCATCTTCAGTATCGTACATGTTCTGCATATAAACACAATCTACAACACATTTCAAGTTTACATATTGAATGTAAATTTATGTTGCTATCCCCCACTTATATTGTTGTTAGTAAATGTTATTTATGCCAATTCAATATGGAACACTACTAACAACTGACACTACAAGTGATGTTATAAATAGATCAATGAATGCATATTGTTGTACCTAAAGATAAATGTGAAGGTGAGCTTTAATACACAACAGTGGTCCTAGTGTATTACGAATAGGATGGTAAGTATTGTTGCTATAATTTTTCATCAACCTTCATATGATAAGGTTGCATAAATGATTGTAATATGTCCCTTATTTTTCTATACTAAATATCGATATACATTTGCATTTTTATTCAACATCTGAATAAAATGGGACTTTCATAAGTACTTCCATGAATAATTGACACAGTATATTTCATATTCTTGTTTGAAATTAGTGAGTTGTGGTGAAGTACTTGTATTTTCTTATCATATTATTGTCTTATCCTTGGTGAATGCACTATTTGCTAAATATTTGCATACCCCTCCTCAACATTGGAACTAATTGAAGGGTCCCTACAAAGGTCCTAAATCATTTTATTCTTGGACATATGCATTTGTATTATTCACACCCACACATAGACTCCATCCTTCTTATTATTTAATTGACTCCATTGGGAACTGATCGCAAACATCCTCGAAAGAAGATACATTTGTGTGTCTTGGTGTCTTTTCAGAGTCATAATAAGGCTCTCCCCTAGGAGGCTTAGGCTTCAGAAGTAGTTAGGATAATTTGACTAAGGTGGCATTGGTCACTTCATCCTCACATGCTTACCGATGGCTTGGAATTCCATTTCAACCGATAACAGAGGGAATTTCTCATTCTTCAACAAGATCACAACCAAATTGGAAACAAAATTATCATAATGGCAGGATAAAAATAGCACTAGCCTCATTAATTCTAACACATTTAAGTATACTAAGCATCGAAGTATAGTAAGCAAAATCTTAAAAATTGGTGGGCATGTCCTCATTCCTCAAGTCCACAACCTCTTCAGTTTGGCAATGAAGTAGGGTTTCTTTAAACCCTAAACAAAAAAAACTCATTGTTCCTATATTAAATGGTGGAAATAAAAATAATCCATCTAATTGTACGACCAATATGATTAGCTCTCTTTTATCCTATGGAATTATTTTAGAAATTAAGATAAGAATATGGCTAGAAAGTCACGGAAAAAGAGTTGATGGTCGGGTAGGATTTAGGAGCTATCATTCAATTCTTGAGCACCTCGTTACACTTAATACCATTGTTGAATTGTGTCATAATAATAAAACTAATGTTTCATTATGCATTGTTGACATGAAAAAAGCATTTAACAGTGCCCAGAACTAACCTTTGGAATATATTAGAAGAGCTAAAGTCTCTTTCAAGTCGAAATTTGTTGTAATAACGTTGTATGAGAAGGTTATTGCCAAATTTAGGAACTTTGAGGGAT
Organism: Pseudotsuga menziesii; assembly: GCA_001517045.1. Lineage (NCBI taxonomy): Eukaryota > Viridiplantae > Streptophyta > Pinopsida > Pinales > Pinaceae > Pseudotsuga > Pseudotsuga menziesii. The sequence goes on along the minus strand of LPNX010682977.1, from coordinate 387,521 downwards.
AATCAAAAGAATTTAATTATAATGTAGGAATCAAGAAAGATTGTCCCCTATCCCTTTCCCTTTTTAGCATATACATTGACAAGCTAGAGGGTTGTTTGGAGGACATGGGTTGTGCCAACATGACTTTCATTGGTATATTCATTGTCGTATTTCTTTACATTAACGATATTGTTCTTATGGTGAGAATTCTATATGATCTAGACAATCAACTAAAAGTTTTCAAGGATTGTTTCTCTAGTACATGTGTGACTTTGAACTCTAAAAAAATAAAGGTTATAATAATCACATCCCAAAATCTTACTTGTATGACAATAACAACATGGAGGAAGTGAATTCATATTAATAACTTAGAATCAATCTTCATCACAAGCTTAACTAGAACTATAGCATTGAGAAAATAATTAATGGAGGGTGGAAAGTTTATGATGCACTTGAAAACAATTGTAAATCAGCATACCTTTGGATTTGGGATAAGAAGAAACTTCTCGAGACTCTTATCACTCTTGTTATCTTATATAGATGAAAATTTTAGAGTTGAAACGTCTCTAGATAATCATGGAGAATGATGGAGCAAATTCAGAAGAATTTTATAACATATAATCTCAAAAATAAAGGCAATACACCCTATCATATCCTCCTCCTACAAGTGAGCCTCTGTCCCAGTCAGAGTATGACTATGACTAGGTACCTAATGCAAATTCATAACAAGATAAACAACATTGGAGACATGAGAGACTTCATAATATTGTTTGGAATACTCTAGTAAAATCAAGTTGCATTTAAGCAAGGCTAGCACAAAGGTTTCATGCATTGGCTAAATCATTGGGGAGTTGAGGAAGAGGTTCCTCTAAAAAATAGTGATAGTATTAAAAATATTATTACATATAAATTTAAGGAGAATTTGTGGTGAGATAAATAATTAGATGATAGGAAAAAATTAAGATATTATAAGGAGGTGATCAATCCTAATGTAGAAGATTAAAATCATATCTTTGTTTCAACTAGTGTAATGAATAAAATCAACATTGCTAAAATAAAAAGAAACTTTCACAAGCTCCATAGTGAAAAAATAAGGTGCTAGACAATTCCTAAAACATCATGGGATGAAAGAATTTTTCATCTTTGTGACATTGAGAGGGTTGAATATGAAAATATATTTCTCATTGAATGCCTATTTACACCCACATTAGAGAACAATTTCAAAATATGTGTTGCAATATTGATCGTTCTAAGCTTTTAACTCATCACAACTATGGTGATCTAGGAATGATTCTCTAAAAAAATGTAAAGCACATAAATAATAATATAAAGAAAACCCAAGTGATTTCTCACCTTTTTAAGGTTCAATAGACCAAAGTTGGTCCCAGTGGACATTAACAACTATCATCATCATCAATTCATCTAAAAAATCACCAAAATTCCTTATAGGGTTTTTAGTGATCCATTTCTCACTATAGATATGGATTGAACTATCCAAAATGTTGTTGGGCCTCATTTACTTTACCCTTCCATTGTGTAAATTCATTTTTACCTTTGAATCCAACTTGATATTTCTTGGTTATGTGTGCACTTTCATTTTGACATCTCCAAATCCATATTTTGGAATTTACATCTGAAGGTTAAAAGTAGGTCTATAAGAGTTGCGTAGTCGATGACTCTATTGGGGTGTAGGGTTTACATATTTTTCTTCCTCCCTCGATATTTTGAGGTTATATATTGAGGTGTCTAGTTGTAGATCCATGGTTATTTTTCTTGGGGTTCATTGTTGCAGCAATTGCACAATCGTTTCAACAAACTATGAAGGTTCGATCTAACTATGCCTTAATCATATATTAGGATATTCCCGTAGGAATGTTTTTTTAAACCATGAAACAAGAGATCAAATTTATTAATACTTTGATATCAACTTGTGTTTCCTACACAAAATGGAACTAATACTATTGCTATTGAAGTAACTAAAACAAGAACTAAAGGTGACAAAAAAAAATAGTGGGTGCACTTGTAGATGGGTGGATTGTGTTTACAAGATATGAGTATGGAGGAAAATATCTCCAAGCACATTGGTTGACATATTGATAAAATGAGAAGGGTTACAAATGGAGGGACCTTTATTTATAGCGGGAAAAAAAAGCACCTCACTTAAGGATTAAGTCAATATTAAAAGTGATAAGGCTCTTATCACTTTAGAATACAACTCTATAAAGGCTTAGGAGTAGGACATAGTTATTACAAAATTATAAGCATGCATACAAAATAGCTCATGTACATATAACCTAGTGCTCAATGAAGATTTCATGGTCATGTACATGACACTTGTGTTCCAAATCCAACCCACGAGTGACAAAACTTTTGGTGTATGTAGTACTTCATAAACCACCCAAAATATCTCATGCACATATAACCTAATGCTCAATGAAGATGTCAAGGTTAGGTACATGAAACTTGTGTTCCAAAGCCAACTCCATGAGTGACAAATCTTTTGGTGTATGACGTACTTCATAAACCAACCATGTTTCATAGTGTTTGTTAATAGGATTATCATATGCATACATGTTTTTCCTTATTTTTACACAAGATAATATTGTGAATTAAAATCCTCAACAAGGGATATGTCGTTATGGTTTTAGTAAACTTGAATTTAAGAATAAATCACAAAGACAACCACAAGAAATGGGGACACATAAATCACATAAGCCCTGAGTGACATTTGTATCAAAGACTTGAGAGAAAATTTTATCACATCAATCTTGGAACTTTCACCCTAAAGTTAGGTTTCATATTGGCAGAACTTTTGGTATATACAGCATGACATACACCACCCATTTTTGTGAATGTGGAAATGTTAATAATTGTCATTGTCAAATTATTGTATAATAGTATTTTTTAGAATTTCTTCAGCTTCCAACCTCTTATTCTCGTGACATTAATTTTTAAGCAATGTCAACTACAAATACTCTTCAACAAGCATACAAAATAGACAAAAATTGGGCAGTTTATCTAGTACATCCAACAAGTTCATAAGTATATCCAATAGAGCATATCCTACTAACACTTAGAGTATACATAGGGGACATTATATAAACCATGTCTCTCACCACATGTTGTAAAAATCATGGTTGTAAGTTCCATGTAGAAACATTGACCATTTAATTATGCTTCCCACCCCCACCAACCCCCCAACCCCCACATTGTAACCTCTACCAACTTCTTTGTGAAAACAATAACCATCAAGCTAACTTCTACTTACTTGGGAAATCATAACTTTGGTTTATATGATATTCTTGTACTAACATACTTTATGTTTGTTGTCCCCTTCTCACATTGGAACATTTAATAACTTCCTTTGGGAAACCATTCCCATCAATCTATCTTCTTAGGAGAAACAATAATCATGAATCTTACTTATTTATTTAAACGATAACCATTGCAATAACTTCCTTTAGAAACGACAACAATAAAGACCAAAATTAAGAACCATCATTATAGGTTCCCAATCAATCACAAAGTGGAATGCAAACAGTTATAAATGTTAAATAACCATGCATACCAAGTTAACAATAATATTATTGTTTATTTACAACATATTGTTGATATTATTCAAAAAATACTTGGCATACAAAATGTTCCTTAAAACTTGACACACTAAGAAGGTCCCTATCACAATCTCGTGCTTTATGTGTAACTCTCTATATACTATATAGTAAAATCTTGAAGCATCCTTTTATGTAACTCTTTATATACTATATAACAAAAGAATGGGCATAATTGGAAAACCAAAATAACTTGTAAGATGGATTGTTTTCAATTATACCTTCTGAGTAACTAAGTGATGTCTACAATTGTTTAACCATATTGCATATGAAATAAAATATAAAACAACCTTCATTACCTCATCCAAAAAAATCACCACTCTAATAAGATGAAGTCACTCATTCTCTCGTTATATCATTTGTTCCTCCAATATCATTTGACGCCTAATGAAAAAATTATTTTCTTAACATCTCTATTTGGCATTCCCATTTATGTTGTCCAAGTATGATAGAAGCTACCCAATTTGCAACCTTTGATTTATTTTCACCCTTTGAAATACTAGAAAAATATTATTGTTATTTCTATTCTCTTAAATGCCCCATTGCATGGGAAAGTGTCTTGTAAAATAAGACTCTTCTATATCAGCTTCAAATCATCTATAATAGTTTCCGACATTAGGAATAATATAGTTTCTAAGATCTAACCATTTTTCTTAAATGTTTATCCATTCCAAACACTGAACCAATTTTACATAGCAGCTTTTGAATTTTGAACTCATCGTATATATAAACAATAAAGGTGTTTTTTAATGCATGGAAGTGTGCTATAGCAATAAGCATCTAAATTGTATGGGAGTGTGGTCTAGAACTAAGTATCCAAGTGATCTCTTGTATTAATACAATGACAAGATGAGTGGGTGCTAATGAATTCAAGTGCAAGCCTTTTTTATTTTGATGACATAGATATGCTCTTCATAGCGTAGAAGCATAGAGAAAGAGGCATATGTAAGCTTTTATAAGCAATAACAATACACCTCCCTCGAGAAAAAGGAAAGGTGTTTTCATATGATCTTTAATGAACCATGATTTTTGGATGTTGACATAAACCGTCAATTATATAGACAAATTAATGTTGTTCAAAAAACAAAGTTCATTTACCTAAATTTCCTTTTAGAGGCAAGAATAGTACCTTATTCAACCCTCAAAACACATATTAAAACCTTAATTAACTTTCAAAAATATTATAACTTATATGCATTATTACTACTAATTTTTAAATCTTTAATGCAAATATTAAGTTATACATTACCAATTTACCTTACTAGCATCTTGATCAACCCAATGCACCTACTACTTACATGCAATTCTGATAAGTAATTTTAATACACCTCCATCAAACCTTAAAACACCTACTATTAAGGCGCTATTGCTACTCATTTTAAATTCTATAATGCAAATACGCAATTATTTTATCAATTATGATCTATTGAACAACTTTAAAACTTTAACATCCCTCAAAACTCCTATTACTTTTGCTACTAATTTTAAACTCGTTAAATCAATATTAAGTTATGTGCGCATTATCAATTGAAATTTACAAATACTTTAATAAGCTTTCAAAACACCACCTACTTAAATGCACTTTTGCTACTAGTTTTAACCTACCTTGATCAACCCTTAAAGACACCTAAGACACCTGCTATTTTTGGACTATTTCTACTTGTTCTTAATTATCTAATACAAATCTTAAAATATTTTTTATAAGTTAATTTTCAAATGATATAAGTTGATATTTATCGCTTGTAATTTTCAAAATTACTCTTTAAATGTATGCAAATATTAAGTTGCAATATCAATTACAATTTTCAAAATTATTTTCTCAATTTTAGTATTATAATTTGATTATTTTCTTTAAATAAGTTGAATTGGTTCAAGGGGGGGGGGGGGGGGGGGGGTGGTTGTTTCTACAGTCGATGGGAGGAGTACGGTCTAGGGTTTATATAGTGAAGGAAGAGGTCTTGGGAAGATTTGTGGACTATTGCTACGTGTTCTTAATTATCTAATAAAATTATTAAAATGTATTTTATAAGTTAATTTTCAAATGATATAAGTTGATACATATCACTTGCATTACTCTTTAAATGTATGCAAATATTAAGTTGCAAATTATCAATTACAATTTTCAAAATTACTTTTTATTATATTTTAGTATTAGAATTGGATTATTTTCTTTAAGTTTGAATTGGTTCAAGGGGGAGGTCTACAGTCGATGGGAGGGGTACAGTCTAGGGTTTAGTGAAGGAAGAGGTCTTAGGAAGGTTAATCTAAGTCATTACATGATAGAATACAATTTAGACCTCATCAACTATGGTTAGAGGGTGATGTTAGTCATATTTTCAATGTTCAGTGACATAAGGAACTTCTGGGATATGGAAACTATTTAAGGAAATGAACGATACTCTTAACATACGGAGATACTAAGGAAGGAGGATTGTTTGATTGGACATGTGGCTTCCACCCTTGGTTTGGAAAGGACTCCCATGATATATGCCTAGACAAAAGATCTATAAATTGAAAGGATCAATAGTACTTCTTACATCTTCTTGGGTGGATCACTCATAGTTTGAAGTATTACTGTTCATAGGATTTGCAGTGTCAAGAAGGAAGGAGAAAAAAAATTGTGACAAAGAATGGCCCAAAAAAAGAGTTGAGGTAGTGGAGGAGCCAAGCAATGAAATTGGGATAGAGGGTGGAAATTTGGGTCAAGACTCTTCAAATGGTAAGGATTCATAGTTCAAGTAGACATGAAGACACAAGTGCATAAGGGTGAAACTTCATCACACCAAAATGGTTGTAGGGTAGATACAAATGACATGGTTGAAGGATTAATGGCCATTGTAGTTGGAAGATTCATGGGAAAATTTGTGAAGGTGGACACTTTGAAGGGATGATAAGTGACAATTGGAAGCCCAACTAAGCTATGTTGGAATAACAAGCCATGCTAGTTCATCACACCTATGGATGTTCTACTATTTTTGGACAATTCCAACTTGTTATTAATTCTCTAATACAAATACTAAATTATATTTTATAAGTTAATTTTCAAATGATATAAGTTGATACTTAGCACTTGCAATTTTCAAATGATATAAGTTGATACTTGTCACTTACAATTTTCAAAATAACTCTTTAAATGTATGCAAATATTAAGTTGCATATTATCAATCACAAATTTCAAAATTATTTTTATCCCATTTAGTATTAGAATTGGATTATTTTCTTTAAGTTTGAATTGGATTATTAAGTAAGTTTGAATTGGTTCGAGGGGGAGTTATATAGTCAATGGGAGGGGTAAGGTCTAGGGTTTATGTAGTGAAGGAATAGGTCTTAAGAAGGTTAATCTAAGCTATAACATGATAGAATCCCATTTAAGCCTCATCAACTATGGTTAAGGGGTGAACTTAGTCATATTTCAACAACATAAGGAACTTATGGGATCTAGGAACATAGGCAATGAATAATACTCTTAAAATATTTCTTAATTCTCCAATACAAATATTAAATTGTATTTTATAAGTTCATTTTCAAATGATATAAGTTGATACTTATATCTTGCAATTTTCAAATGATATTAGTTGATACTTATCACTTGCAATTTTCAAAATTACTCTTTAAATGTATGCAAATATTAAGTTGCAGATTATCAATTACAATTTTCAAAATTATTTTTAGTGACATTTTAGTATTAGAATTGGATTAATTTCTTTAAGAAAGTTTGAATTGGTTCAAGGGGGAGGTATATAGTCAATGGGATGGGTAAGGTATATGGTTTTGTGGTGAAGGAAGAGGCCTTATGAAGGTTAATCTAAGTTATTACACAATAGAATCCAATTTAGGTCTCCTCAATTATGGTTAGGGGTGACATTAGTCATATTTCAATGTTCATTGACATAAGGAACTTGTGGGATCTAGGAACATTTTAAGGCAATGAATGATACTCTTAAAATATGGAGATACTAAGGTAGGAGGATCATTTGATTGGACACATGGCTCCCACCTCTAGTTTGGAAAGGAATCCCATAATACATGCCTAGACATAAGATCTAGCTCATCACATATTGCCATTGAAGACTCTAATGTGTCCTCAATCTTGAGATAGTAGATATTGAAAGGCTTCGTAGTACTTTGTGCATCTTCTTGAGCGGATCGCTCACATTTTGAAGTGTTACCTTTAGAGTTTTTGCAGTCTCAAGAAGGAAGGAGAAAAACTATGTGACAAAGATATCAATGGTCCACAAAATAAAGCTGAGGTAGTGGAGGAGCCAAGCAATGAAATTGGGATAGAAGGTGGACCAGATTTGGGTCAAGACTCTTAAAATGGTAAGGATTCAGAATTGAAGTAGACATGAAGACACAAGTGCATAAGGGTGAAACTTCATCGCATCAAAATGGTGGTAGGGCACATACAAATAACATTCGTTGAAGGATTAATGTCCAAAGTTATAATTGGAAGATTCATGGAAAAATTTGTCAAGGTGGAGACTTTGAAGGGATTCTAAGTGACAATTAGAATCCCAATTAAGCTATGTTGGAATAACAGGCCATGCTAGTTTATCACACCTATGGATATTCTAGAGATAAACAACTAGTGATCAATAGCCACCTAGAAGAGTCAATTAAGTGGTCAATTGATGGGCTAACTAAGCTCTTGATAATTCGAACCAACCAAGTGATAGAGGAGTTGACTAGCTAACCAACTATTCAAGTAATTGGAACACAACCATCAACTATGGCATAAACAGGGAAGAATTTAAGGTCATTATGTACTATGACCCAAGTATGTGGACACAGTTTCCTCAATTCAAGGAAGTTGGTTACATCTTGGAGCTATAAGAGAATGACCATATGGATAGAATAAACAAGCATGTAGAGGGTGAACAATGTATTTTGATGTATTGTTTTTCTATAGTGATATGTTGTGCTTAAGTGTTGAAATGATGTCTATCAACACCACCTCTTCTTGGAATAATTAACTCTATGATTTTGTATCTTTCTAATTCCTTGGTTTTATCCAAATAGGGTACATGCCCATTTTCCAATCCTAGTGAGACGTTGGTATGTTTTGTCTTGTACTATGAAGCAAATGCCATTAGGTGATGGAAAAGGGTTGGTTGTAGAGAACATCAAGCATGTCTCTCAAACCCTATATATTGGCATTAGAAACACAAAGGAAAGTAACATATGTACAAAAGGTATGGGTGATTCCCTTCATGAATTTGGAATGGTAAAATACAAAATAAGGTTGGAAATCCATTAGTCTATTCATTGCTTTCAAGGATCATTGGTCGAAAATTTTTGACAAAAGATTGCTCATAATTCTAGTTGAACTAGATCTCCATGGTATTTTTCCTAACATTGATATTGAGTGAGGTTCATGGAAGTTAAAATAGAATCTTGATTATTGGAAGTTTCATTTCCTTCATGGATTTTTCCATGAGGTGGGAAACTTGAGGGAAAATTGTGTTTTACCTAAAATATGAGTGGACGCAAGAAATATTGGATGAAAAAAAAAGAGGTTAAAGTCACATTTTGACAATGATCGATGGTTGAAGTTGGAAATTATCATGTTTAACATGTTGAATAGAGATGTGGATAGTTATATAGTGTTTCCTATGGTTCATGACCAAAACAAGAGTGGAGATTCATTGTCAAATTCAAATCATTATAAACAAGGTATGACTTAATTGAAACCTACTTCTTGTTTACCCAAAGTCCCTTGTCATTCCTCAACCCCTTTTGATTTTGAGAACAACATGAAAAATAAGGGCGTGTACTAGAGGTTATCCCCAACCCTTAGATAACCCTAGTAGGTTCTTTAGGGTTAAGAAAAATATTGTTCTAGAAGTTCATAACTAGGGTGTAGGACTCTCTTGGAACATGGAAAGTTTCAATGAAACTCCATGACCATGAAGATAGTTGAGGTCATTTTTATGGATGTTGGTAAGACCTTGTCTAGGGGTTTTAAGAAAAATATACAAACCCCTCCTTTACCTAATCCTACCCTTTGATATCCAATAAGTATTTGGAGTTGAATCCAATGGGATTAGGGGGTGGACTAACTATGGACAAGTATATGCCTTCCAATGCTGGAAGGAAATTTCATATGTCCTTTGGCTAAGTTTTAGGAAAACTCACCTATAATGGGACCCTTAGAGCATGGAAGGCACATGAAGAAGTTACAAAATGATCATTCTTTCTTTAAATTTCGTAGGGGTAATTGGTGCCAAAGTTTTGTCTTATTTTTTAGGATTGAAATTTATGTTTACCAAATGTTGTAGGGTTATTTGGTAGTTTAACTACAAGGTGCCATGATAAGTTTGGTTCCATATATTCATCAGTTTTATCATGAGAATTGTAGTGGACTTAAATAAAATGAACTTATAAAATATACTCTAACACTAATAAATGTTTATGGTCCATATGGTGAGAGAAAACCCTCATTCAACCCTTCTCACTAGAGATCGTGTGATTTTGGAAGGTGATATGAACCTAACCCTAAATCAAAGGGAAATATGGGGGCACATTGCTAGGAGAGAAACTCTTGGGAGAGAAACTATTTGAATCACAATACCTTGTTGGTGTAGAACCTATAGAGATTGTTCCTACCAAGAGGAATGCTTGAAGAGATTTTGGGATCTCCAAAAAATTTGATCACTTTATGATGGATAGGTCCTTATTCACTAATAATATTAGAATTAAGTTTTGAATGAGTGTGGGGATTGCATATGATCATATAACATTATTGTTAAACTTGGCCTCAAAAGATCGCAAGCCACCAAGTCCCTTAAAATTATTCATACTTGGTTGCTGGAAAAAAGTATTTAGGGATTTAATATTTACGAATTGGGAACCCGATAATAGCCAATGAAAGTATTGGTCAAAAATATGGTGGACAATACACAAAGATTTCAAAGAAATGGAGGCACTCAATTCTTTTTGAAAATAATGATGCTAGAATTTTTCAGAGGAAGCTCAAACCTTGAAGGATCTTGAGTGCAAGAAAAAAAAAATGGACAAGGAGTTTGAACATAGAATTAAAAGAAACTCTATGTGGGTAAAGGATGCTGACAATAATACAAAGTATATTAACAACTTTACCAAACAAAAAAAACATATTAACGCCATATAGAATATGACTACTCCAAATGAATTCAAAGTTAGCACCTTTAAACACAACAAAAGTTAGAACCAACACTCTAAATCTCTAATTAAGAAGCTTGGAACTGCTAACATGGAAGAAATTATGAAAAATAAGTATATTTCCTTTATGGTTGAAGAAATGAATGAGTAAAAGTTGATCCAAAAATTACAGGATCTACTAACACTTGAATGCATGTGAATCCTTAAACAGTTGGCTTGTAAAAAGGATTCAATAACAAACTTTAAAAAGAGGCTTAAAGAACTTAAAACATAAACAAATACAAGATATCCAAACCATAAGAATGAAGACACCATATGATAACGGAGTTCATCCCTAATGGACTAAGTCTCTGGGTCCAACTTCAATAAGGACCAATCGTATTAGTCTTCAACAAAATGTCTTCTTAAAAGCTGCTACAAAGAGACTTAGGCTTCAACAATGAAGTCCTCTCACTCTCCAAAATCTCCCAAGAGTGGATAAAAAGACTTACAAAATGAACAAAGCTTGAAAATCCTTCATAGGCACTTTGGCATCATATTACCAAAAAATTCAATGCATTTTCCAATGCCTTTCCATGGCCAATTCACATTGTTTTTATAGCCCAAAAATCCATAACCCACCTCCAAATACAAAGGGATTTACAAATATTTGATCCCAATTAAATAGGATAAGATCCATTTAAAAATGGATCAAGTATGGGCAAATCTCTAAAAAAAATACATGTTTAAAAAAAAAACAATAAACAAATCCGAAATATAATATATATATGGTTAACTCAATCCTGCATAGTTCATTTTTGAAAACATCATTAGTAGATTTGGATGTCCAGTAATTTTGATGAGTGATCAAGGCACACATTTTCTGAATCACACTATTGAGGCCTTGACGGAGGAATTTTAGATACAACACCATAAGAGCACTCCCTACCACCCACAAGCTAATGGTATGGTGGAGGCTTTTAACAAGATTCTAGAAAATGCTCTTACTAAGATCTGTAACAACCAAAGAAATGATTGGGACCTCAGGGTTAATGCTGTATTATGGGCTTATAGAACTACATGCAAGAAACTTACAGGACACACACCTTTCAGCTTGGTGTATGGACAAGAGGCTGTTATGCCTATGGAATATATTATTCTCAGTTTAAGAATTGCTCAAATTACCGAGATGGCTGATACAGATATGATGAATGAAATACCATCACAGCTGCTTGCCTTAGAAGAAGACAGATTCATCGCAGGATTTCATCAAAAAGTGCAGAAGGCACGAGAAAAAGCTTGGCATGACAGGCACATCAAGAACAAGATTTTTCAGACAGGAGACCTAGTGCTCCTTTATGACAGCAAGTTTGTTAAGTTTCCAAGGAAGCTTAAGACGCATTGGTTGGGGTCATATCAGCTTCAGCAAGTTACAGACGGAGGTGTCGTTCAACTCAATAAACTGAATGGGGAGCTTGTTCCTACTTTGATTAATGGCAGCAGGCTTAAGCTTTATAGTGATATCCACTCCACCTCCCAATCTTAACACAGGGAACTACCTGTGCAAATGTTCGGTGTAGTTGAAAGGAGACATCGCATCTATAACTAGTCTACACGTAAAATAAATAAATAAAAGTGTTTATTTTGCGCAAGTTTTGAACACTGCGGAGTTTCAACAACTTCGCGTCAAACTTTTTGATTCAGGATGATGCGGTGTGACATCGCAGCAATGCGATGTTCCCCGTGCCACGTAGACGAATTTTGAAAGGGACAGAGGGCCAGTCATGTCACCTTCTGCCAAGTAGTTAATCCAGATACGACAGCTATCCGTTGCCCTAGATTTGGAAACAATACAGTGATTTTCCCAGATTTGGTAAATCTTGGTCAAGAACGGCGCCTGTGCACAATGTTCAAAGGAAATTTGATCGGATTTTCAGTAATTAATGAGGATCGAAACGACGGGTGTTGTCTTTTCCATGCAATAAATGCTGCCAACGGGTACAGCCTAAGTGACCGTTGCTTCAGAGATTACCACCTTCGTTATAAGTACATAGATCATTCACACAGAAGGGTTACTTTTGCGATTTCTGAGAGTTATAGAGCAATTTGTAAAGAGCTTTTCCTGAGCATAGATACTTCAGTTACAGAGTGCTAGTTTCCCAATTTCACAGCCATTGCCAGTCCAGAGTATTGCACCAGGTGGTGTATGTCCGAGAAGGAAGCTGTAGAAGACGTTGTGCGACGATTCCAGCGTAGTGGCCTCGAGTCTGTTATGAAGATGCCGCCCAGGCTTGTGAAATTAGGTGCACCACAGGTCAGACAGACGACAAGGATGAGGAGTCAAGCTCAGATAGTAGAAGAGTCCAACCCAGAGCAGAGAAGAAGAAAGACGAGAAGATCATTGAATATAAGAAAATAGAGAAGAAGAAAAGTGAGACTGAGAAAGAGAAGGGCTCCCAGCTGTGTGCATGGAGTTTCCCAGAATATCTCACGGAAAGAAAAAAGGACCAAGAAACAGGCATCCAGGCCTCAGAAAAACAAAAGGAAAGGGGAAAGGAACGAAGCAGAGATGTTGAAAATGAGAGAGATACAGAAGATGTCAAAGAAGGTAGTTACATTAAAGCTGGAAAACGACATGTCTCCTCATGGAATTTTTACCAAGGTGCATATATCCAAGTAAAGGCATATTATCGAAATGAATATCAACTTAGATGTATGCTAAAAGACATATACTTTCCATATATTCAGAATGATGATGGCTTTGATGAGTCTATTTAGACAAGCGCTCCAGTAGAATTGGAGGTGAATGGTACAAACTTGACCGAGGTAGCAGGAGGTGAGATCGTTGCAACAAGTTTTGAAGCCTATAAATGGTCTACCATTTATTATGGAGCTCACTTAAGGAAAGTGTTGATACTATTTTAGAGAAAGCGGCACAAGATTGTGTCGAAGCTATGGACAAGGAAGTCGCAGGACTCCGAGAAAGATTTACAAGGACTTCGCAGGAATCCAAGGAGAAGCTACAGCAAGAGAAACTAGTTGTTAGTGGCTGGGGGACGAGCCACAAGTAAGTGTTAGGGGACTGTTGGATCAGGGCCCCGCAGCTACAGGAAAAGCTGCTATATCGGGAAAAGAAAGTCAAAGGAAACAGTACCTGAAGCGGCCGAGAAGAGAGAGCTCAACCACTGCACTTAAGGCAGCGGCGAAGAAAGGAGGGCTTAGCTACCCTCATAAAGGAAAAAGAGCAACGGGCCGAGGTATTGAAGACAAAGGATAGAAGGGGAGCAACCGAGGAAGCGGCGCCCATACCCACGATCAGCGTCGGGAAGCGTGGAAGACTGCAGAGAGCTGCAGTATGACCAGTAAGCGACAGTCCACAGTACAGATAGGCCGACTGTCACAGTTAGGGTTTTTGGGTTACTGTTGGGATAGGCCCACAATTTTGTATCAGGGTGAGACCTTCGGGCCACCTATTTAAGCATGTATTTTTTATTGTAAAAGTTTAGACATTGAAGAGAAAGATAGCTAGTTGTTTAGTCATCTGTATTGTAAGATATAAAGAAAGAGTTGAGCTCTGGTTCTATTATTAAGTCTGTATTATGTTACTGCAACCAATAGCTGGCTCCTTGAGCGTGAATGTAACAATCCACAGGGATTGAGAGAGAGAGAGGAAATATTGTAAAGAGAAAGCAATATAGAAAGAGAAGAGATCTAAGAGAAGGGCTCCCGACTAAGTGCGTGGAGTTTCCCAGAAGATCTCGAGCTACATAATAGGTAGCAGCGGAACTGTGTTTATCCTCTCAAGATATAATATAAAAACCAGTTCCTGTGGACGTAGCTTCCCCCCCTTGGAAGTGAACCACGTAAAATCCATGTGTTGTGTGACTGTTTCATGTGATTTTGTTTACTTATTTGCTATCTGTTACCTGTTACATGAGCTTTGATTAACAGTTAATGAATGTATGTATGATATCCTTTAGTTTACAGTAACGTAGAAGGTTAAATGCGAGTTGGATGTGTTAAGTATTATGCTTATGAGTTTATCAGTGCTTGATTCAGACCATAACAGTTACTGCGTTAAGTGATTCCTGTATATTTAGTTCAGCAAGTTGAGCACAATAGATGTAAAGCATAATAGACTGAAGAAGCATAAGAGAAGTTGTTTAACACCCTTGCGAAGGTTAACTGAGCTATTATAAGAGAAAGAAATTCGTTGGACCTTGAGAGTTGGAGAGTCCTATTGAGTCTTACTATAGAAGCTATCACAGCTCAGAAAGGTGATATCGCACTGTCAGAGGAGCCGCGGTGTGGGATATCGCAGGTAAAGAGTCAAGTAGAAGAGAAAGTTTGTGCATCGTCCTAGAAGCAGCGATGCGATAAGAGTCAGCATCTTCACAGAGAGAGATCTCGTTGGGTAACCTAGAACAAGAGAAACCTAGGATGCATTAGAACCTGGTTGAGGACACCTGAGTCTTCAACCAACCCATCTAGGATCACTTCGGGTGAGACTTCAGGCCGTTCCGCGGTTTGTCGCCGAAAGGGCTAGTGAGCTAGGGGTTTTGTTGGTACATTACAGTAAACCCGGGTCTGCCCAAAGCAAACCAACAAACACTGCACTAACATTGTTAAGTACATTAATCAATTTTTCAACCAAATCTACATTCAATATTGTCGAAACCAACCATATATTGTTGATCAGTAGAAATTTGAATATCAAAATTGAACATATGAAAGAGATTGTACTCATATCATGCTTATGTTTTATCATAGAAACACTATCAACCATAATAGATGCATTGTGGTGCAATGATGATTCTTTTTTATGCTTAGGATTATTTTCTTCCTTAAATTGCATAAACAAATACAAGATATGCAAACCATAAGAATGAAGACACCATATGATAACGGAGTCCATCCCTGATGGACTACGTCTCTGGGTCCAACTTCAATGAGGACCGATCTTATTAGTCTTCAACAAAATGCTTGAACAGGTACAAAATGTCTTCTTAAAAGCTGCTACAAAGAGACTTAGGCTTCAACAATGAAGTCCTCTCACTCTCCAAAATCTCCCAAGAGTGCATAAAAAGACTTATAAAATGAACAAAGCTTGTAAATCCTTCATAGGCACTTTGGCATCATATTAGCAAAAATTCAATGTATTTTTCAATGCCCATCCATGGCCAATTCACATTGTTTTTATATCCCAAAAATCCATAACCCACCTCCAAATACAAAGGGGTTTACAAATATTTGATCCCAATTAAATAGGATAAGATCCATTTAAAAATGGATCAAATATGGGCAAATTTCTAAAAACAAATACATGTTTAAAAAAACAATAAACAAATCTAAAATATAATATATGTAGGAGTAAACTTTTTACCCGACCATTTGCACTGAACGGACGACCTAGCTCGCGTGAGCTTTCACATCATGCATTGTTGGTCGTCCGATCAGTGCAAATGGTCGGGTAAAAANCCATATATATATGGTTAAAAAAGCATATAATAGTTTGAATTTGTTTTAAATTTAGGCCAAAGGGAGGCATGCCCTTTCGGGGGTTAAAATCTGCTCCAAATCAATTTAAAACTAATACATTCATAATCCATTCAAGGCATGGGGTCGTACCCCATTGGTAGAGCGTGGATATGGGGGAGTGGAGGTCTCGAGGTCAAACCAGCGAGCCTCATGCTTCTCCCCTTTTAACCTTTTAAAGTGATATGACATGCGATAAGGGATATGGTGGCATGACTTGGCAGAATACATGGCGTATAACATATGGTATCGTGATCCTCCAGTTATGTAGTATGGTTACAATGTAATATAGATATGGGGGTCGAGGGCTAATCCCTCGACCCGACCTTTTTTTCCAACTATCACACCATTCAAACTTAAATAAAGGTGATACTCTGTATCATTAAGTAACAACAGGAGGATACAATGGCTAGTCGGATTCTATGGAGACTTTTTGGCGGAGAGGAGGTTAGGGTTCGATCCTCCCCGACTCTATAAATTTTGGAAATATAATAACACACATAGGATACTGCGTGGCATGCCCTGATTGGTCCACCTCATCTGCCACTGGATGCCACCTCATATGCCACTAGACTTGACCTACCACATGGGGCTCTATGGTGGTTCCATGTCAATGTCGTAAATGACACATGTCACCCTTACAGTGGTGCCATATGGCACTCTCTTTCTTCCCAAATTTACATGTTTTGTCGAAAGTTCATAATTGAATAACTTTCACGTCCGACGTCTGTTTTGCATGAAACAAACATTACCAAAAATCTCTCATCGATCTCTACGCAACCGCAAGCTTCTGCTCGCAATATGAAGACTTTAATTTTGATTGATCTTGGAGATCGTCTTGGATCAAACCTTCCCACTGAGAAGCTTTTGGACCACTAGAAGCCTGAATCATTCAAAATTCAAGTGAGGACATGTTCGTCTCACTTATCTTGTATCATTTGTCCATTCTTCTTGGAACCTATACATATGACTTATCATAATAACAATCAACACTACACTAACATTGTTAAGTACATTAATCAATTTTTCAACCAAATCTACATTCAATATTGTCAAAACCAATCATATATTGTTGATCAGTAGAAATTTGAATATCAAAATTGAACATATGAAAGAGATTGTACTCATATCATGCTTATGTTTTATAATAGGAACACTATCAACTGTAATAGATGCATTGTGGTGCAATGACACTTATTTTTTATGCTTAGGATTCTTTTCTTCCTTAAATTGCATAGACATAAGTGTCAAATTTCGACTTGCATTAACGACCATTTTCAATTGTTATGTAGTTCTCAATGATCTGTCATTTTTAAATGAATGTGAATGTACTATATAATCAATTTATTCCTTAAACAAATGATATTGATTATGTTCTCTATAGCAAATTGTCTTTTGATCATATAAATACAGGCTACCCAACATAATTCCACATATATCTAGTGGAACCATATCAAATTCAACTTCATCTACAAACTTGGATGTTATTGTAGACTTTATATCACATTGCTTTGTTACTTGTAATCTTTTATCTTTGCATACCCAACCTAATAGATAAGGATTTTTTGTGTGGTTTTGTTGTTAATCCTAACTTCTTAACTACTTCTGAAATGAGATTAGCTCAGGATCCAGTATCTATGAGTGTGTCAATCTCAGTTTGTTTTGTAATTACCCTTATATGAAATAATACATTCATTTTTCTATCCTTAGAACTGACATGATCTTTAGAAGTAAAAGCACATGAAGAACCCATGTCAGAATCATTACCAACAATAGCTTTATCTTTCACACCTATGATTGTTATCTTTGTTTCATCCTCGGAATCTGATCCAAGGTCCTCAACAATAACCGTGGCCTTTTACTTCCCATTTCTATCCTTAAACCACTTCGGTTTCAATTCTGGATCTCGTACCCTTTGCTTCTTTGTGCCCTTGTTTTTTACAATGTGAGCATGTAGGCCTCTCATCACTTTTCCTTACTGTAATTGCATACTTACTTTCCATTTTCCATTACCTTCTTTCGACTGACTAGATTCAACTAAAGAAAAGTTATCATGAGCACTCTTCCCTTTGGATTCAATGTGTGGAGCTTGCACACATACCTCATCAAGGTTAGTAGGGTTAAACATAATTATTATATGACAAAAATAACTATGTAATCCTCCAATAAAGTTGAGAACAATTTCTTGAGTGTAAAGAGGTATACCTTAAATCAAAACTCTGTTTCTGAATTCTTGAATGTATTCTTGTACATTCTGACCTTTACCTTGCCTTAAGTTTTGTTAATCCATCATGGCTTGTTGTATGTAGCCTAATGGATAAAATTGTTTCCTTAACGCAACAATAAATTCATACCAGGAAGAAATAATTTTATCTTTTGTAAAGAGGTCTTCATGTGTCTTACTCTCCCACCAAATGAATGCAGTGCCTCCAAGATGAAGAATAGCCAACTGGATATTTGCACTACCATCTGCAAGCTTCTGATTCTTGCCATACACCTCAATCTGCCTGATCCAATCATCTAGACTTTTTGCATTAAGTTCACCATTATATGTAGGCAAGTCAAACTTAATATCAAGTTTTAAATAAGTTAAATCAAACTTAACCTTCTTAGGTTGTTTCTTTGGATTTGAAGAAGCAGTACTAGATCTAGAAGAAGAATAAGATGGAGAAGAAGGCTCAAAAAGGTCTCCCCCTTTTCTCAAAGCATTATCATTTGCTTTCTCCTTCTTTGTTTTCTTCTTTACCAATATCTCTTGATAATCTAGATACAGTTTGTTACCATGTTTTCCATCTGATAGAAATCCTTACAGAAAACCTTCTCATCTTCTCGGTAGTCTTCATCTGCCATTTTATTTCTTCGATGTGCACGTCCAATCTTTGGATTGAAAGTCTCGAGTTGGCCTTCACCTCGTTTAATCCTTGATCTAGTTAACATTCACACTCTGCAATTCCCTGGTTAGCTTGCTCTGATACCAAACTTGATCTGAAAATGACAGGGGATCTACTAACACTTGAATGCATGTGAATCCTTAAACAATTCTTGTAAAAAGGATTCAATAACAAGCTTTAAAAAATGCTTAAAGAACTGAAAGCATAAACCAATACAAGAGATGCAAACCATAAGAATGAAGACACCATATGATAACAGAGTTTGTCCCTGACAGACTACGTCTCCGGGTCTAGCTTCAATGAGGATCGATCTTATAAGTCTTTGACAAAATGCTTGAATAGGTCCAAAATGCCTTCTTAAAAACTGCTACAAAGAGACTTAGGCTTCAACAATGAAGTCCTCTCACTCTCCAAAATCTCCCAAGAGTAACTAAAAAGTCTCATAAAATGAGCAAAGCTTACAAAATCTTCAAAGGCACTTTGGCATTATATCACCAAAAACTTCAATGTATTTTCCAATGTTTTTCCATGACCAAATTAAATTGTTTTTATAGTCCAAAAGTCGATAGCCCACCTCCAAATACAAATGGATTTACAAATATTTGATCCCAATTAAATGGAATAAGATCCATTTAAAAATGGATCAAATATAGGCAAATCTCATAAAAAAACAATACATGTTTTGGAAAAAAACAATAAACAAATCCGAAATATAATATATATATGATTAAAAAAACATATAATAGTTTGAATTTGTTTTAAATTTAGGTCAAAGGGAGGCACGCCCTTTTGGCGGTTAAAATTCGCTCCAAACCAGTTTAAAAATAATATACTCCAAATCCATTCAACGCATAGGGTCGTAGCCCATTGGTAGAGCGTGGATATGGGAGAGTAGAGGTCCCGAGGTCAATCCCGCTTCTCCCCTTTCAACGTGATTTGACATGTGATAAGGGATATGGTGGCAAAGGTTTGTTGTGCCATGACTTGCCATAATACATGGCATATAACAGATGGTCTAGTGGTCCAGATAGGGATATAATTTTGACATGTGATAAGGGATATGGTGGCAAAGGTTTGTTGTGCCATGACTTGCCATAATACATGGCATATAACAGATGGTCTAGTGGTCCACCAATATAGAATTTTCTTGTAATATGGATAGGGATATAATTCTCTAGTATGGTTAGAATGTAATATGGATAGGGATGGCATTTAACATATGGGATATGGTGGCAAAGCTTTGTTGTGCCATGATTTGGCATAATACATGGCATTTAACATATGGTCTAGTGGTCCGCCAATTCTATGGTATGGTTAGAATTTTTCTTGTAATATGGATAGGGATATAATTCTGTAGTATGGTTAGAATGTAATATGGATAGGGATATGGTGGCAAAGCTTTGTTGTGCCATGACTTGGCATAATACATGGCATTTAACATATGGTCTAGTGGTCCGCCAATTCTGTAGTATGGTTAGAATGTAATATGGATAGGGATATGGTGTCAAAGCTTTGTTGTGCCATCACTTGGCATAATGCATGGCATTTAACATATGGTCTAGTGGTCCGCCAATTCTGTAGTATGGTTAGAATGTAATATGGATATATGGGGTCCGAGGGCTAAGCCAAGCCCTCGGCTCAACTTTTTTTCTCAACTACCGTGCACCATTAAAACTTAAATAAAGGTGATACTTTTCAATGGTTAAATAACAATCAGCGAAGAAGATGGCTTGGTGAATTGTATGAAGACTTTGGTAGAGAGGAGGTTGGGGATTGCTTAGCCCTCGTCTCAACTCTTTTCTCCAACTACCGTGCACCATTCAAACTTAAATAAAGGTGATACTTTTCAATGGTTAAATAACAATCAGCGAAGAAGATGGCTAGGTGAATTCTATGGAGACTTTGTAGAGAGGAGGTTGGGGGTTCGATCCTTCCCAACCCGAAAAATTTTGGAAAATAAAACAACTCACGTCAATCAGGTTGCCATGTGGCATGTTGTGATTGGTCCACCTCATCTACCACTGGACTTGACCTACCACATGGCACTTTGTGGTGGTACCACATCAACATTGTACATGCCACATGTCACCCTTATAGTGGTGCCACATAGCGCCCCCTTTTTGCCCAATTTTACATGTTTTGTTAAAAGCTCAAAACTAAATAATTTTCACGTCCAACATCCATTTTGCATGAAACAAACATCACCAGAAATCTCTCGTCGATCTCTACACAGCTACAAGCTTATGTTCGCAATTTGAAAACTTTAATTTTGATTGATCTCGGAGAACCTCCTGGATCAGAAGTTGAGATTACAAAGGAAGAATTGAAATAAGTCTAATCTTCTTTCAAGAAAGGAAAGAGTGTTGGGCCTATTGGTCTATCAATAGATTATACCTTGGTATTTTTTAATGTGGAACAAGATCTACATCAAGTTGTTGAGGAGTCCATGCTATTGGAAAAGTGCACTAAACCCACTTTCATAGCCCTTATTTCCAAGAAACAAGACTCAACTAATTTTGAAGATTATATGCGTATTTCATTACAAAATCTTCTATACAAATTGATTTCCAAAATCATTGCAAACATAGTGAATGGTATTCTATCAACAATTGTGTCTAATGAATAATTCCATATTATTTACAATTACCAAATTCATGATGATGTGGGCCTAGCATAAGAAGTATTGCATTCACTTAAGACCCAAAATTACTAACAACCATTCTAAAGATTGATTTTGTCAAGGCCTATAATAGGGTGAATTGGTTATTCCTTAGATTATTACTCCTTTAGTTGTGCATGAATTTGAGAACAGTGAATTGGATTATGGGATGCTCGTATTCAGTTTCCTTTATTGTCTTGATAAACAGTTTACCATATGGTCTTTTCATTGTTACTCAAGGGATTAAGAAAAGGTATTCGCTTTCATTGCTACTCAAGGGCTTAGGAAAATATATTTTCTTGCTGTTATTCAAGGGCTTAGGCAAAGATACCTTTCTTGTTCATTTTCATCTGTGTGGTGGAAGGACTCGATATGTTAATAGAGAATGCAAGAAACAAGGGTGAACTAAATAGATAAAAGTGGTACACCAACATTGATCCATCTTAACTCTGGTTTTATCAAGCACCGAGAGGGATCAAATCTCTTAAGGTGCAAACCCCTTTTTATAGTTCTAAACTTGAGGAAATGTTTCCAACTCAAGGAATTGAATCCCTCTCATTTATTGGTTCCAATTGTAGTCGTTGTATCAAAACAATGTTGCTTAAAATCCAAATTACCACATTGAAATCAATTCATCAAATAAAAATATTTACATGATCAATATAGTGAATTGTAATAAACTTTAAAGTAATAAGATGATAAAACATATGAAATAATGCAATGGTATCACACAAAAAATGTTTAACCAAATCAATTCCAACATAAGGCTCTTCACGCACAACAAATTTGAGAACGAGTGAATCAATCAAATTTTGTGCTAAAATTTTGGTTTGCAATAACTTGTTCTTCATTGTTTATTGCTTATTGTTGCAATTTGAAATTATTTCTCATATGTTGTTGTTTGATGTTCTTTGACATTTGATATAGTAGTTTGAAGTCCTTCATTTAACACCAAATTTCTTCTATTAGTATGGACATTAACTGTAGTATTTTTCACTATATAAGCATTGATTTCATTGTGTCCTTTTTCTTTGAGCATTACATTTTCTTTGGTCTTCTTTTTGTTCTGGAGTCATGTTGGGAATGATTATCCTTTTGCAATCTCTGTTGTTCAAAATATTTTATTTTCATTCTTTCATTTGTTCAAGTGATTCATTCTCTCTATGTTTTCTAACTCATTATAGTGGTGACCTTAGTCATTCAACTTCGTCATAATTAGTATTTTCATTAGGAGAAGACATGATTATATTGAATACATGTAATATAAAAGTAAACACTAAAATCAATGCACCATATAAGAATAATTCTTAAACAATGCATCTTAACAATATTAAAGAGGAGCAATGTTGGAATCAAAGAAATGCAAGAATAATGTCAAAAAAATGTAATTCACTGAAAAAAATAAATGCATGTTAATAATACAATGCATCTCCCAATATATTTCAATTTAAAAACATTAAATTATAAAACAAATGTACATCTAAATCACAACTGCTTATGAATGTAAGCCATACATATATCTTTCTTTAACCTAACTATACCTTGCATAAATTTATATAAACAGATACTATATAAATTTATTTATTTAATTATGTTAAAAAAAATTATATGAATAATATATTGAATTCAGTATTGATATTATATACCATACATACCCATTTTAAACATGTTCATATAAAAGTAGGAAGTCCAAGTTTTTAAATCATAAAACAAACTCACCCATTTTAAATATGATCACATAAAAGTAGGAAGTCAAGTTTTTAAATCATAAAACAAACTCGGATATTTTAAACAAATTATGAACATAAATGTGCAACCATGTAAGTCATATGCTCAAATATTTTAAACAAATTATGAATGTGAATGTAAAGCATTTCTTAATTCTACTTTTCAAATAGTTTAAACAAATTATGAATGTAGAAGTAAAGCATTTCTTAATTCTACTTTTCAACCTGAGACGTAACATTTTAAACCTAGTTCAACGGTGAACTTTTATAATTACTGTGACTGAACGAAGTATGGGTTTCAATGAAATGGTGCCGAACGATAGTATAGTTTAGACGTGGCCCAACGAAGGTAAGGGTATGATAATGAATACTGGCAGTGGAAGCGGCAAAGCTGTAAGCTGGACTGACATGATAACGAAAAGGATCTATCCTTATGATTAGACTATGCCAAGCTCAACGTCATTTTGGGCTGGTTTTATTGCTAACTAGTTAGTGGGCTGAGAAGCTATCAACCGTGACTAATGTATAAAGCTAGGATGTGAGCCCCGAGGGTTAGCTCAATTGGTAAGACGTGCGTACACTCTTTCGGTTCAGGAGGAGGTCACGGGTTTGAGCCTTGAGTCCTCTGGGCTTAGGTCTTTTGCTAGGATGGCCCGCAGTTTACCATCTCTACCATCCACGAATGTGGGGAAGTATTGCTGGGTTTCCCGTGGATCTTTCCATCTGGAAAAAAAAAAAGCTAGGATGTGGTTGCATATGTGGAGTTTGAATTGTTCACGTTTCAATTGAAATTGATGTTTTGATTAAAATTTGAAAATATATATTCAATATTTATAACTTATATATATATATATGTGTGTGTGTGTGTGAGTGAGTTGTCTAACTAGGGGACTTTTTGACTTTCAGGCTGTTCTTTTGCCGGAATTCAGTGAATTTAATCTATAAAATATGTAATTTGTGTTGTTTGTTGGGCGATTTTAAGCTCAGAAATGAAATCAAGGGACAAGAAAACCGCCAACACCCACACTCTATAAGATCTAGCAGTGTTTTTGGGGCGTTTTGAAAATTTCGTGAAGATTCATGACAAAAAAACTGATAAAAACCAATCGAAATCCGAAGTCAAAAAGTCCCTTGTTTAGACAACTCGTATATATAGGGGGGCTTCGGGATAAGGGGTTTGCGGTCAGGGAACAGTTCGGGGAAAAAAGCGCGAGGAGTAGCGAAGGACAGAAGAATCGAAGCTATAGTTTTTATGACATTGAAGGTTATATTTTTATTCTTTTAATGTTTTAAAGGTTAAAATTCTTACACTCATAATGATGATAGATGAAATTGATTATGACTCGACCACTCCGAAAGAACAGAGATAAATTTTTGTACAAGTGGCGAAACCTAAGCAAGTAGTACAGTCCGATCACACGCCGAAGAAATTCAGGCACGGCCCTTCAAACATGAAGGAGGGTGAAGACATAATATCAACTAAAAATGGTGAAAGCAAAAAACATACAGGAGCCAAAGTTAAAAAACACGCAACAAAATTAATAGTTGGAAAGGATATTACGTTATCAGAAGTACCTGAATACCTGTCATTCGCTTTGGTTGGAAGATTCTGCGGCAAAACGGTCGGTGACGACGCGCTCCGAAGGTGGATGGAAGAAAATTGGAACCCCCATCTGCGGTAGCTTCTAATGTTTCATATTCTGTCAAGAGGTTGGATTTTGTTCCGGGTTAAGACAGAGGCGGAGAGGCAGTTATTATTACAGAAAAACTGGCAATGGGGACCCTCTGGGTTAATCCTTAAGAATTGGAGCGTAGACTTCGATGCAAACAGGGAGCCGCAAAATGTGCAAAAAATATGGGCTATTCTGCCAAGGCTTCCCATGATGTTCTGGCAAAAAAAGACAATGGAGGCTATAGGTGACAAAATTGGTAAATTTGTAGCTTTGGAAGAAGGTTGGGAGCAGAAGGTGCGCCAAAATTCTCATTAAAGTAGACCTTCGCAACGAGCTGTATGGAGAAATTCATTTGGAGCTTCATGGGAGCCGATGGCGACAGAAGCTGGATTATTGGAAAATTTCATTTCGATGCTTCACGTGCAGACAGGTCGGGCATTTAGTGAAGGACTGCATAAACCTAGAGCAAAGGCCACAAAAGTTTAGGAATCAGAAGGGGAAGAATACGCAAAACAAAGGAAGAAGCGAGAATATGTCCAAAGGTGGTGGGAAGAGAATCCCGAAGGAAGATAGCTTATCTACGCTCCTTGGTAAGGCGGAACTCAGTCCTAGAAACCTTACTTCTGTCAATACTACAACCTTAATGAGCAATGAACAGTCTCCGTTGAGGAGAATTGTTCCTCAGGTTGAAAGAGAGGTGGTAACTCCTGTCAAGGAAACCACATCGAGCCCGTTGCAGGCTAAAACAATGGTCTTGCAAACAAGAATTAAGGAGATGGCTTTAGTTAAGGAGTGTAAAGACGCCTATAGCAACGAGGGTAGTAAGCAAAAAAAGGTGGCACTCTCAAAAGAGAAAAGACCCACCATGACGATAGATAGCTTAACTGAGACCCTCAGTAAGCTGGAAATCAGTACTAACAATCACACATCTGTCAATAGTGCAACCCTAGTGTGCCATGAACGGACTCCATTGAGGACAAATGGCTCACAAGATGAAAGAGAGGTGGTGACTCCTATCAAGGAGACCACATCGAGGTCGATACCGGCAAAATCAATTCGCATGCATATCGGAAATAAGGAGATGACATCGGTTAAAGAGTGTAAAGACACCTGTAGCAATGAGGGTAGTAAAGGACAAAAGGTGGCATCCCCTAAAGAGCCCCCTTCGCAGATTAAACATAAAATATACAACACATGGTCAAAGGTGGCGGCTGACAGAGACCAAGTGTCGTCCAGAGGATTAGCTTCAAACAAGTTGGCCAAGGTCACATTGGGAAGGAGATCCCATATTACAATAGCTAAATCTCAAGTTGAGGTGGATGTGAGGAATGGCAAACAAGCAACGATTGGTAGGGCCCTTGGATCAGGGAAGGCCCAGGAAAGGGTCACATGATGTTGATCCTATCTTTCAATGCGAGGGGGTTGGGGAGCTACCCGAAATTAAAATCTCTAAAAAGAATGATTGTCAAAATCTAAAACCTACGATCATTTTTATCTAGGAAACAATGATGGAGGGAGAGAAAGCTAAGGAAATATTGGAGTCATGGCTGAAAGGGTGGAACTTCGGACATATCAGTTCGGAAGGACATTCTGGGAGTCTAATAACTGCCTGGAATCAGGAATATGAGGAATTGCAAGTGGCAAAACATAGCACGATGCTGAAAACAATTCTCAAGGAGAAAGCCACGAGGAATTTTTATGCTCTGTATAATGTATACAGACCCTACCAAGATAGAAAAGGGTTTTGGGAAATTTTCTTCTCCTCGGGACTTTTGGAGCCAACGAACGTAATACTCGATGGGGATCTGAATCTAACCCTATCTGAAAAAGAAAATTGGGGAATCTCAGCCCGCCATGATGGACTAAGCTCTTTCTTTGCGGAACTCTTTGAATCCAAGGAGTTGGTGGACCTTCATTCATTGAAGCTAACCCCAACTTGGAGGAACAACAGAAGCAAAGATCATGCCATATCTAAAAGGTTAGATAGATTCTTGCTTTCTGAAAATTTGCTTTCAAGGTCCTTAATTTTTAAAACATGGGTCGAAGTAGGAGGTATGTTAGACCATCTCCTAGTTCTCCAAATTCGAAACCCGGAAATGAAACCAGTGGCCCTGTTCAAATTTAACCCTGCTTGGTTATTAGAGGAAGACTATCGTAAGCTAATAGGAGATACATGGAGGCCGCTGGAGGCAAACCCTAATATCACCTTCATTAAACAACTTTCAGAAGATTTACAAAAAGTTAAGAAGGTGACAAAACCCTAGGACGGGGTTTACACGGCCAATAAACAAAAACAACTTAAGGAAGTAGAAAACTCTTTAAAAGAGATTTATGAGAAAAACAGCTCTGGAATTTTTACAAAGGAAGAATTAAAGGAGGTAAGGGAAAAGAAATTAAAAAGAGAAGAATTGTTGACTAGGGAGAAGGAGCTACTAAGGCTAAAAGCATAGCTATATGGATGAAAGAATGAGACAATAATACAGTTTTTTCACAATTTCGCTAACCTTAGAAGGAATCAGAACACGATCTCGACAATAAAGGACATGAATGGGGTAATGGTTAGCTCTTTAAAGAAAAAATAGAGGCAGGGGAGTGGTGTTTCAAAAACCTATTCAAGGGATCAGAAGGTTGTAACATACAAGAAATATTAAAAGTCATTAATTTGTTTCCAAGGATGATGAGCAAAAAAATGAACAATTCCCTAAAAAGAAGAAATCACAAAGGAGCTGGAGAAAATTGTGTACTCCTTTCAGAAAGGTAAGAGCCCTGGTCTGGATGGAATCACTATTGAACTCTTTCAAGGGTTTTATGACCTAGTAAAACAGGACTTACTGAAGGTTGTGCAAGAGTCGCAAAGGGCCGAGAAAGTCTTGGGAGCTCTGAACACCACATTCTTGGCTCTCATCCCCAAGAAACAAAACCCTTCCTCCTTTGAAGAATTCAGGCCAATCTCATGTTGCAACGTGTTTTATAAAATAATCACTAAAATTATAGCTCAAAGGCTGAAGCCAATTCTAAGCAATATCATAACAAATGAACAGTTCAGAGTCTTGTTCAATCATCAAATTCATGATGCGCTATCCCTTGCACCAGAAGCAATTCATACCATTAAGAGGTCCAAAAACACAGCATTTGCCTTAAAACTAGACCTCTCCAAATCCTATGATAGGATTAACTGGACCTTTCTAAGGCTAGTAATGATTCAGATTGGGATGGATCTTGAGATAGTCAACTGGATAATGGGATGCGTTCATTTAGCTTCCTTTGCAGTACTGATCTATGGATCATCCTCAAATTTCTTCAAGGCAACAAGAGGCCTAAGACAAGGGTGCCCTCTTTCCCCCTTCCTTTTTTTATTAATAACAGATGCCCTGAGCATAATTATTAAACAAGCAAAAAAGGAAGGCTCTTACAAAGGAGTAATGGCAACTAATTCAGAAGAACTATCTCACATTCTGTTTCTAGATGATGTGGTAATGATGGGAGAGGGTAAATGGGAGAACCTAAAGGAAGCAGAGCAGATCCTGGACTTATACAAGAAAGCTATAGGAATGCATATTAATGTGGAAAAGTACATTCTCTCCAAAAATGGTTTTCCAGAGGAAATAAGAGACAGGCTTAGTGTTGAATTTCCTTACATTATAAAACCAATGGATGAAGGTTTTAAATACCTAGGGTTTGTACTCAAGCCAAATGCTTACTCCTTTAAAGACTGGATGTAGCTATACAAGAAAATTGAAGGTAGAATTGGGTGCTGGACATATAAATTCTTTTCCAGGGGAGGAAGGCTAGTTCTACTCAAGGCAATCCTTCAAAGCATACCGGTATATTGGGCCACAATTGCTTATATCCCAAAAGGTATTTTACAGAAATCAAGGAAAATGTTCTTCTCCTTCATATGGTCTGCCAACAGACATTCGGAAGGAATTCCTCTAGCTAAATGGAAAGTGCTAGCCAGTCCGAAGGATTTAGGTGGATGGGGCATTAAAAACCCCTTTCTTTTTTTTCAATCTTTGGCTACCAAAACATTATGGCGATTAATAAAGAACCATGATTCCTTATGGGGAAAGGTCTTAATATCCAAATATTGTCCAAATGGGTCTATACAAGATTGGATAAGGAAACGAGAGAAATCCTTCAAGAACAGGTCTATAGGTTGGAAAGCACTAGTTCTAGCATTCCCTCTAGTAGGGAATTGGTTAGCTTGGTTGGTCAGCAATGGAAGAAAAGTAAGGATAGGAGAAGCTCCATGGTCAAGAGAAGGGGAGAGTTTTAAACTTCCAGGCGGTCTAGTCTTAAAACTAAGAAGCCTAGGGATATTCACCCTAAATCAAGCTTGCTCTGTCTTTACAAAGGGAAACTCTTTGGAAAAACTCAAAGGATCTAGGTCTAGAGGAAGGTCAAAAGGAGGAATGGGAGGAATATGTTTCACTGCTCAAATCTAGTTTTATTCATTTGGAGGAGGAGAAAGCTGATAAATTGGTTTGGACCAAAAATCTTGTTAATGGGGATTTCACGACCAAACTAGGCTACAAAACTTGGGCATGGGAGCAACACCAAGGAGAGAAGATGGATTGGTGGAAGCAATTATGGAAAGCTGAAGGCCCCTTGAGGGCTAAATTAACCTTGTGGTTGACCCTCAATAACAAGCTTTTAACTTGGGATGGATTGGTCCAAATCAATGTGCACTGTGTAATTCAAATGAAGAAACAGTCTCTCATTTGTTTAATTCATGTTCTTATGCAAAATTGGTATGGAAGGCAGCATGCAGGGAATTAAAAGTACCAAGCGACATCAAAGATCTCTCTAGAACAAAAAGCAAAAGCTTGGTGGACAGAAAGATCAATATGTCTTTACAGTGCCTTCCCATCCATTTTCTCTTATGGAATTTGGTGGGCTAGAAACACTGTGATAGAGTGGGTCAAGGAACATAGATCTCAATAGAAAAAGCCAAAAACCAAAACGTTGGTTCCTCCAAAGATAAACAAAGACATTCCATGGACAAGTCAAGAGGACCCTCCACTGGGAAGATCGAGAGGAGTGTTATACCTCTCTGATAATCATAAGATCCAAGCAAGGTTTGCACCAGGACATTGTACCAATAATAAGGCGAAACTTGCAGCATTACACTTGATTCTAAATTTGACCACTTGGTTCTAAATTTGGCCATAAACAACAATATATCTCAATTACAAGTTTTCGAGGATTCCAAAATGGTAGTTGATTGGGTGAACAAGAAAATCCAAATTAATGCACCTCATTTACAACAACTACCGAGTGCTATCAAAAGACTGTTGAAATTCTTCACCGGCTTCAGTGTTTCTCACATATACAAAGAGCTGAACATGGAAGCTGATGGACTGTCCAAGTTATCTCTGCCTCTGGACCCAGGTATAAAGTAGACAGAGGAAATCTCGGGAATCTGAACTCAAATATTGAAGTTTAAATTATGCCACTGAAGAAGTTAAGTTAAACATATGAGCCCTATTATTTTTTTGAAATTTTTTTTGAAGACAGCCTGGATATTACATGTAATCTAGGATATTCTCAAGAAAGAACATGAGAACTTTTTGTAAAGAAAAAATTCTAGTTATTCTATAATGGAAGTTCCTCAAGAACAACTTATTTTCACTCTTTATTTAGAGAGGCAGATATTTTTCTATTGGAAAAAATATTTATTTTTATTTTTATTTTTATTTTTATATTGATTGTTTTATTGTTTTATAATTTGATTGTTTTATTCACGTTTCAGTTGTTTTTTACTGGTATTTATAATTTGATATTTTTTTGAGCAGATATATACCACATCAACGTTATGATCATGACACATTACCCACTTGAGCTGTCATGGCACGGTACCCACTTGAGCTGTAGAAAGCGCCTTTAATGTGTATATCGATCATTTACATTTTAAAGATGAAAATCGTTATGATCATGACACAGTACCCACTTGAGCTGTAGAAAGCGCCTTCAATGTGTATATCGTTCATTTACATTTTAAAGATGAAAATATTATTGTGCCATGTCTCACATTCATGGAGTAGGAAAAATTCAAGTTGTCAGACATACACCGGGTGATAAATATGAACACAAGCCAAAATAATCTTGCCTGTGACTTTTTGTGAACTGGATACTTGAACTTTATCTTAAAACCCTAGGACTACGAAGGCTAAGGTTCTACAACAAAATTGGAGCAAGAATTTGTGTGGTGCAATAGTTGGTTGTATCCGGGAGAAAGATTAGTTCAGGGTAAATCTGTATTGGAGAATCATACCGATATATACTGAAAGAGTATAACAGAGGTACCAAAATGAACCTCCAATAAAATTATGAAGTGTTACACTTCCCTAAAACAAGAGAGCAAAGGAATTCACTAGTCAAATGAACTCAACTAACCACTCCCAACGACATTAGGGGTGGGATTTAAAAAACAGACATCACTTCAATTGAGCACTTCAGCAAAAAGTCTATGGAGATTGGTCTATAATGAATGGCTTTGAGCAGTCATGAAAGTCAAAGAAAACAAAAATCATCAAGTCTTTAAAGATTGGTCTATAATGAATGGCTTTGAGCAGTCGTAAAAGTCCAAGAAAACACTGGTTCATCGAGGTAAGAAGCACTCTCAAGGAGCATCCGCAGTTTGGAAAGCGATGGTGAAGGCTTTCACTTAATGGGCAATTCAGCAGCGTAGAAAAATTGGGAATAGATGCAAGGTTTAGTTTAAAAGATCTGTAGATAGGGTTCATGAAATTACAGATTATCTTAGAGTTTGTCAAAAGAATCACATGTGCCATCTCAGCATGCAAGAATAAGATCGGTAGAGTCATGTTCTGGTTTACAAGTTTCGAGTCCATCCAAAACCCAAAACCCAAAACAGGATATATGTATATTTTGATTCAGGTTGAGTCCATCCAAAACTAGATACACGTATATTTTGATTTCAACCTGACAATATATTGGACCTTTCATTGGAAATAAAATTTAGACAGAAACCTACCAAAAAAGAAAATATTGGACCGCAATATTGATTGCATCTTAATTTTCTCACAACCAATTGTTTCCTCAAAGGATATTTTCTGAAATAAAATGTCTCATTTTAAAAAGAAATTGAGATGCAGAAGCTGGAACTGTCTCATTTTAAAAAGAAATTGAGATGCAGAAGCTGGAAGAGACATTTTAAAAAGAATTTGAGATGCAGAAGCGGGAAGAGACTATGGAAAACCTAATCTAATAAATGCCGTTAATATTAGAGCTGTGTAACATTTTAAATTTGCAAAAGTAAACCCTACAAATCTCTTCTAGCCTTTAATTCCAATTGTGATAGCAAACCTGCAAGTTGATATATACACTGGTGGGTATACAATTATACAGTTTTATCAGCCATTCTGGCTACCAAGGAATATGGAAGTATTAATTATGTGCTCATGTTCAACGCATTATCACAAAAGTGGGTATCACCCAAACAGCACGTATGAACGTGTTACTGGTAAATTCATTCAAGTAATCAGTTTCCCGCTAGATATGAAATACCAAAGTCCTATATCATATTTCTATACTCACAATACAACACAGCTAATATTTTCAATATGGTTAACATTTAACTCGTGAAAGGACAATTTCTCACCATCGTGTCTGAAAACTAAGGGAACCGGAAACATCAATAGCTACTACAGCTTTACCCCAGACAACACAAAGCAAATAATAAGGGTGAATTCATTCTATTCACCAGAGACTTGAAATAAATCAAACGACTATCCGCTTGAAAATATGAAAGTTCAGTATCATAATCTTTATATTTGCATATTTGCATAGAGCACGTAATACAACCAATAAAGCTAAATAAATCTTCAATAGAGAGGAAAATAAAATTTCATCGTTGACCACTCTGTAAACTTGCAGGAAATATATATATGTATATATCTCCACAGCTTCCCTAATCAATTATAGAGCGAAAAATCATAAAGAATGCACAAGGAGGCACTCAGAAGTGAAGCCATTCTGAAAATGGCACTTCCGATTTCCATTTGTAACACCACATGGAACATTGCCCACGGATGCAAGTACACAGAAATATACAAATGATGCCAACCAAGAAACAGCCATGAATACCAGGCTGAAATGTTACTCTGCTTTAGAACAGAAACTGCAACGAACAAGAATTCACTTTTCCAGTACAGCTTGCAGTGACCACAGTACTGGTCTTTTTCCCGGCGATTGTATAGTTCAAGGGCCCTGAGAAACATGCTTATCATCTCCGTCCTATTTTAAGGACCAAATAGCTAGATTCGCAACATGCTAGTCCCACGATGTCACAGACATGACATCAATGAGCCAACTATACAGAGTCGGAAACATCTTCGGGATTGCTATTCTTTGAAAGCTAATGTGAACATTACTCTGGTAAAACAACCTCAAGAGAGGTCAAATGAACCCTGTCCTTCACTTATTGCATAAAGTAATCTAGCTCGCATCACTTCCTGCAGAGAGGAAGAGACAATGAAATCAAACACATTGAAAAATGTTTAATTTGTAGAAATCAAATGGTGCAAAGCGGCAAGAGACTAACCTTGCTAGAATAGGGTGGAAGCTTAAGGTAATTGGCACATGTCATGACACTGGGCAAATCTCCATCAGCAGCTTCAGCAGAAGCAGGTCCAGTCACCCCTCCATTTGCTATTGTCGGATGCTGCAATCGAACAAACAGAAGCAAATATCTGTAACTAATGTTCCTCTGAAATAAACCCAAAATCAATGAAATATAATGTAGCTTACCTTTCGAACTATCGTCAACTTCGGATTTAGTACAGCAAGACCTCCAGGAGGAAGTCTTGGAGCACCAGTCACAAAACGACAAAATGCACGTTGCTGTTCGGGAGTAAACTCCCCCATGATTTGAAGAAGCTGCAGGCTCAGCCAGTGAGTAAACTGATGATGGCCCAGGTAAAAGAAATTAAATAGCCATATAGAAAACAGCTTGAACAGATACTTACATTGACAACGGGAGGACTCTTAGCTGTATATCCATGGTCAAATTTGATGTGATCCACAAGTTTCTCAGCCTAAAAAACAATCACACATTTAGTTGGCATTTTCCTACTGATTGATGATTTACAATAAGGCATCCCAGCATTATAAAGAAATGCTGAACGACGACTTTTCTACTAAATTAATAATTTACAAAAAGGCACCCCAGCATTATGAAAAAAAGCTGGACAATGAAGCGATAAAACATACCACCCATAGCTCACGCCGGCCACATAGAAGATAATCCAGTTCATCTCCAGCGAAAATCTGCAACGATGAAAGGGGAAACACCTGCAAAAGAACCCAAGGGTGTTAGTCATAATCAACATTATGTGAAATATACTGTAGTATTCATCAACATTATGATGCATAGTGCACAATGGATGTACTTAGCAACAAACCATTCCAAAATTTTAAATAAAATCCAAAATGGCAAACACCTGATTAAATCCAGCACGAAATGCCTCCATTTGTGGCATAATCCCTGTTTTGACTACTGCATCAACTACTAGTGGAACATACTCTTCCAAGTTATCAATGCTGACCTGAACCAAAAAAATATGACATATCAAACTTGAGCTTTGACCTGAGCAACCCAAAAAAAAATCAACAAGAATCACAAGAGCCTGAGAAATTCTAGGTTAGATAACACACCATGGTGTCACTCTCCCCTGCCTTGAGAGCATATTCAGGATATCCAGGAAGTGTAAAATCAAGGCAAAGATCCTCAATTCTAGCATCATGAAAACATAGTTCAGATATTATCTTCCTGTTATCACCTGGCATTGCCTCCAAGAACTGCTTCTTGCTAACAAGGGCTTGCATTTCTAGCAAAATTGTTCCAAGCTCAGGATCAAAGGATAGGATATCATATAAATCAAGCTCCTGCAAATGATAGAAAGTCATTTACTTTAGTTTTAATCAGTAAATGCATGTTCCAAAATTAAATCACTTAACTAGGAATTCATAATTGTCGTGCTTAATCCTACTAGTCAAATTAGTGTTTACCTGTCCAAGGATAAGTTTATAAAAAGCTGTTGAGAGGGGTAAATCTAGAAGTCGACCATCTTGTAGAGCTTTTGCCATAACTCGTCCCAAAAGGCGAAATTTATCTAATACTTTTGCAAACTGGATTGAAATGGAGGAATCAGTATTAGGTGGCCATGGACGAGGAAATAAGCCAAGAGGTGCTTGAACAAAGTCTGCATTTCCACCTGTGCACTCTTTATTGATTTTATCCAAAGATGAAGAGGACTCAATTGCTTCACTGGACCTCTCGACTTCACTTTCTATAGTAGACACAGTAGGAGAAGAAGTTGTCCTCCACATGCCAAGTGCACTCTTTTGCAATTCATGGCTCAGAAGTGTGTAAAACTCTAAAGTTGGACCTAGACCTGTGCCAACCTCCCCAAAATATTCCACCTCTAGGACTGCCTTTTGATTAGAATACATTTCCATTACCTTTGCAGCTGAATCCAATATACGGCCTCTTGAGACACGAACCTTTTGACGCTGCAATCTGCCAACACGCAACTCTCTTTCATTGGTAACATTTGGATTGTCAGCACTCTGCTGCTGTTGCAAGCGTTGTAAGGCACGAGATAATCCAAAGGCAGTAGAGTGAAAATATTGCCTCCTTGTCTCAAAAGGAAATAGGAAGGGGCATGCTTTAGTCAGTTGGTGGCACCAAGAAGGTAGACTGCCACTACACAATGCCAGAGCATCTTGAATTTGGCGTGCCAACTTTGGAGTCAACTTGCTGCTTAAGAACTCTTCTTGTAGAACAACTGGACCCACCACTTTCAGTTGATCTAACGTAGAAATCTTCCCCTCCACAAAGGCATCTGATGCTCCTTCCGCCCTTAAACGAGGTGCTAGACGATTCAGACCTTCCAACACACGTAGTAGCAACAGAATATTATAGGTTGGATTTGATTTTTCCAGATCACATGGAAGCTCTCCTTGCAAAATGCTATCTAGAAGTGATGCCTGTTGCCATGATGTTTCAGAGATTGAGCTGCCAGTTATAGCATTTTTAGAAGTTTTACGGAATGAAGAGGTTCCAGATACTCCCACAAAAGCCCTCTCCTCTTGGGAATCAGCCCTTTGATATGTAATAGTGTAAACATCATCCCAAAGCCTTCGCCCATCGCCTGGAGCATAATCTGATCCAGTATACCTTTCATCATCATCTTCATCTGCTACTGCTTGACGTTGGATTGCTTGATATATTGTTAGTGACCTGTTAAGCTGCTTCCCACATGAAAAAAAGTTCAGCCTTGGAGGGTCATTCATACTGTTAACAGACAAAGAGTAATGATCTCTACTCCCTTTGCCACCTCTAGCACCAGCAGATGCAAGCCCAGCCATTGCAGTTGCTGCAAAAGACAATGAACCCTTCGAACCAAAAGGGCTTCCTGTCTTGACATCAGCAGATTCACCACTTCTATTTAACATGGCAGATTTCCGTCCCGAACCAGAAGATGCTTGTGATTGGACTTTTCCCGCTGAAGAGGCCACAGCATCATCGTCAACAGCATCTCCAAGCTTAACATCATGCACCCTCTCTGGCACACAAGCAGGAAGTGAATCGTCCCCAAATACCTAAAGACAGAATGCATCGAGGAGAAAAATGGAAAGATAAATCAGCGAAAATTAGGTTGAAAATACAATGTAAGCCAAAAAATATGCCAACCATTTAAAAGTTTCTAGTGAAACCTCATTATTATTTCCAATCATAAGATGATGTTTGTGCCGATACCTCATGTTCTTCATCTTCATCATTGGAAATGTCTTCGTCTTCAATTATTAAAGCCTCGTCAATTTCAATAGGGGAAATATCCAAGTCCTCATCCTGCAAAATACAGACATAAACATTATTCTGGAGAAATGTCCAAAAACCTGACTCTTAACCCAAGCACTAAATTTGGTTATTCAATGATATCTCATTTCCAAGGAGGGATGGATTGTTAACATGGAGAACCCAAAAAGATGCAATTGGAAGACATGTATGGTTGAGTTCAATATGTATCGTTGATGGTATCTGACATATCTTAACCAAACCTTTTGCATGGGATATGGTCCAGAGAAGCTCATCTTAGGCAATCTACATGTTTTATTTCATAAAGCAAATACTAGATATTTACTTCCTATAGGATGAATTCAGTAAGGAAAATCTTCGAGTGTAATCTAACATCATAAGCAAAGTCTATTTACAGCCAACATCTATTTGAAAAATATTTGCTTTCTGCAAATTGAAAAATAAGTCCCCCGTTTTTTTGCCATATATCAAGCTTATCCAAGACTCAGTAAATATGCATAACTATGACACACCACAATTTCAACCAGACAACTAAATGTGTCATTAGAATCGGTCTGTGCCATAATTTGTATATCAAAGCAAACTTTGTATATCTACTTCACCATTGGATCTGTATCTATTTGTATATCTGACAATACAAATAATTACCATAATGGCCTAGTTGGTTGGGCTTTCATGCAGGTGGCAAGTGTAGAGCTTGGTTTTTTTCCCATGCGGTGAAGATATGAATCAGTAGTAAAAAACAAGTATATGTGCATACAAGCAAGCAAATAGACTAGGAAAAAAGCACTTGAATATGCATTCAATTATTTCTAGAATGGAAGTAATTGATATTCAATATTCAATTCTATTAATAATGAGTACCAAGCAAGCAAGCAATGGGATATGAGGATGGGTGGATGAATGGCTGGAAGGTAAAAATTAAGAAACCATGTCCTCACACTAAATAACATTATGAATATGCCTCCCAAATACATCCCTCACAAATGAATATTCAGCAAAAGCAGAAATATATTTTCATCATCATCCAGTGAAACTTCTCAAATTGAAGATTCACCAGTAATTAATAAATCCCTCTCAATAAACATACCTCGGAACCTGAATTCCCCTGTGATTGCTTCAGTTGTGAATCCCTGTCAGATGCTGCTTTTCTCCGAGCTGCATTTCTTGTCTGCGGACCCCTTGACTCATCTGCAAGGCATTTCAAAACAGCTTTTCCCTTCCCTCGGGACGAACTTGCATGTACATCATCCAACCCTTTGCTGGAAGAATTCCCAGCTCCCATTGAAGACCTGGATCTTGTAGAAGGACGACGATCAGATGCAGTTGGAGTGGATGTTGATGGAGATGATGTTCCAGCCATGCTAGTTTGCCCAGCACCACTATCACAAGCACCTACAGCTGAGGAAGACTTGTGCCCTGTATCACTGCGTTGAATTCTGGGCCACAGAAATTCTTCAACAGCAGCCAAATTAGCTAAAGGATCAATGAGTATAACATTGGATGAGTAATCACGAAGAGACTTTTCTCCCTGTGCCCTACAAAGCCGCAGTTTAAAGGGTTGAGCTAAGGCACTCAGTCCTGCTGAAATGCTTGCATTTCCACTAGATGATCTTGGAGCATGACTCAAGATAACTGGAAAACGTTCTAATGAAGCTAATGCGTTTTGTAATTTGTTGACCAATTCTTTCATAGGAGCTTCTCTTCCTTCCTCGTAATCCAAAGAAAGAGCAATTTCAATAAACAGCTTGAATCTTTTAAGTGCCTGCTGTCGAAGATTCAACAAATTCACTTCTGTCACATTCTCTTTAGAGAAAGTACCACATGAAAAATAATTGAGAAGAGATGCTACAACCCCACTTCCAATAAACTCAAAAGTTGACACACCGTCGCCTTTACTAAGTTCTGCAAGAATATCTGCAACAACACTCTGCAGTTGCTCTTCATTAGCAAAGGAAGC
The DNA here is from genome assembly GCA_001517045.1 of Pseudotsuga menziesii. Classification (NCBI taxonomy): domain Eukaryota; kingdom Viridiplantae; phylum Streptophyta; class Pinopsida; order Pinales; family Pinaceae; genus Pseudotsuga; species Pseudotsuga menziesii. Next base: position 348,522 of record LPNX010682977.1, on the reverse strand, counting down.
ATGCCCAACAATTTTACCCTTACCCTTTGATTTACTTTTTGGATCCAACAAATTGCCATTCAACTTTGTGCACAAGCTTTTCAAATTGCAAAGATTTTCTGTAATTCCAGCATCAATAGCACCCGAATCAGCAGAAAAGTATGTATCTTTAAAACGTCTAGCATGAGCACTAACAGCTGCCCGAAGACCTGAATTAAGGGCTGGAATCAATGCATCTCCTGAAGATGGAGGTGAACAAGCAGTTCCAGTACTCATGCCTTTGGGTTCTTCCATTCCATTTGCTTCACTGTTTGATCCACCAGTACGTCGCCTATTACGTCGGGGTTTAGGAGGCGCCCCCATTGAACCATCTTGGTCTTTTCCTGGCAATGGATGCATTGAATTTGGACTTGACTGATTTGATAATATCAGCGTGTCTACAGCATGAACAACACCTTCTCTGACAAACGTTTTGGAAAAGATATCAGGCAGTTTTTGCATAAGAACCTCCGCTATTTGTAAGGCAGGTATTAATACTTGTGGATCTTTCCATGCTAGAACTCCTGCTAAAAAACTGCACAAAATAACAATGTTTATAACACAAATTTTACAACCTAACAACTGAATAAATTTGTGACAGTAAACTGCATCCATTTACTACCTCGATATATTTGTCACTTGAAGTAGAGACTGCAGCATATCAGGAGTACTGAAATACATCAATTTGCTGATAACAGAAAGGCATTTGTGACGAACAGGAGCATTCACACTTGAGCCATATACCTGTTTCACCAAATGGTTTATAACTTATATCCTACAATTCTTTAAAAAATCCAACCAAAAATCTCCAGGATTAATGCTTTGTGCACTGACCTGTACTAAAACTGGAAAAAGATCTATCCCAAACTGTGCCAAAAGCTCTGGTTGATCACGAAATAGTGTTTCCCGGGCAGATATCTCTGGCACAGTTCCACTTGTATCCTCTTGCTTTGCAGTACTGCTTCCAAGAGAATGCTTTCCCAAAGAACTCTTTGATTGCATGCCATAACTAACAGGAGGACAGATAGTCCCTTGTGGCAATGGTGGGAGAAGCTCATTGATCAAGGAGACAATTTCATACATCTATTTCAAACAAAAAAAGTATGCATTTAGAAGCAATAGAGTTATACATCTCTAGACTATCAAAAATTACAACTTGCTACTAAATAATACAAAAAACTTTTAAGCACAACTAGTATGGATCAGGTCTGTACAACTTATACATTTGAACTTAGTGTTGGCAAAAAATGGCAAATGAACCAAATCAGCAAATGTTACAACTTATTCTTTGTCAAGTCATTTGAACAAATATAAAGCCCTCACAAGAATTGAACCTTTACTCAGAATTTGGAAACTGAAGGGCACAGGTATGGCCTTTGATCTGATCTACTTATATGTGCACAAATCACAAGATCATTTAACATTATCTCTCTTGTTGCAACAACACATTCAACTACTACCTCAAGGTGATCTCATACCTCCTAAGAAATCCCTCACAGGTATTAAACCTTTGTTCATATAGATATATATATAGAAAGAGAGAGAGAGAGATTAACGCTTGGTACTAATTGTTGATTTTTCCTGACCAGCATCACGAGCCATTCTCTAGGAGAATGGAGGCACCTGGTTAGTTACCAAGAATTTGAACCAGTCTGGAACTGGGGGACTCAGCCTGGGGCTGAAGGCCATTCTCTAGGAGAATGGAGGCGCCTAGTCAGTTACCAAGAAATTGACCCAATTTGGGAGTGGGGGTCTCAGCCTAGAGCTGAGGGCCATTCATTGAATGAAGGCACCTGATCAGTTACCAGGAATTTAACCTAGTCTGGGACTAGGGACTCAGCCTGGGGCTGAAGGCCATTCTCCGGGAGAATGCAGGCACTTGGTCAGTTACCAAGTATTTGACATTGAGTCATTTGATGCAGACTTGGGCTGAGGCACTAGGTCAGTTACCAGGTCATAACCATAAGCCATAGACCAGATCTGGGCATGTGATGCATTCCTCTCCTCGATCTATGGGCTATGAGACCTTCTCCAGGGACTAGCTACCCCTGGTTGAGAGAACTAGAACCTGATCTTGGTGGCACGAGGAGTTCAAGATAAAGTGTTTAGTAATTCTCCTTATTTATGATGATGTACTTTGAGTGGGCATGAAAGACCCTAGAGACCACTTGCTTTGACCACAAAATACTTGGAGGACCATTTAACCCTAAGGCTTGGTCCATGAGAAAGACCAAGTGGCACAAGTCAAAATACAAGAAGACCTTTGCACCACAAAAAGATTAAATAAAAGGGTCAAAGATGAAAAAGAATAAAACCCTAATGTCAACTCCAAAATATGTGGGACCAACTCAAATGTTTGATAGTCTATAAATAAATGACATTTGCATTTCATTTGACACACAATATTCATCACTTGACTGCTCCATCTCGGACTGGGACAAAATTCGTGACTGATATCATCTTAATCGCTGCTGTTGAAGGAGAGGTTATGGCTGAGTTTTCCTAGTATGGCATCATAGCTGGCTAGGGCATCTCCATTCCCAGTCTACAGTGCACGGTGGAGTAGTAACAGCTGCTACAGCAGCTCACGGTGACTAGGGCTTCTTCAGTCTACAGGTCACGGTGGTGGAGAAGAAAGCAGCAACAAGCTTCAGCACCCTCGGTGGTGGTTAACCGTTAGGGCTGCTGCTCCAGCTCTCCGTGGTCACCCTGCTTCAGCAGTAACCTCCCAGAAGGTCACAGGTAGCAGCCAAAGGCTGTTACAGCAGACTGCCCACTCTCACTGGTAGTCTAGGGCAACAGCCCAGTAAACATTTCAGGCAGCAGCCACGTACTACAGCAGCCCAGTCAACAGTTCGGGCAGCTCATAACAAAATTCAGGCAGCTGGGTGATGGTCTCTGGAAGCAGCAGTAGGGTGCTGCTACAGGTGTCACTGGCAGCAGAAGAAGGCTGCTAGGGCTTCCTGGTTTTTGGAAATAAATTTCTACATTCATCTCAAAATTCCGAGATCAAATTTTCTTCTTTCATCTACAAACTCAGTCATCTCATTTAGAGGATGAACTACTAATGCTTTGGGGTTTTTGTCCTTTAAAGGTTTCCCCGTGAAAAATCATGTGTTCAAATGTGTGATTCTTAATTGACTACTGTACTTGTCTTACTGCTGTTTACTTTTCAAGTTCTATCTCTATTCCAGTCTACAATTTTTAATGAATATCATGCACATGTTAAAATTCAACATTAATTGCTTAAATTTTCTTGTTTTACAATATGGATTTTAATAGGTTTAGACTAATGCAACATGTCATAGCTCCAGGAAGCCCTCACAGATATTGAACCTTTACTCGTGTGTGTGTGTGTGTGTGTGTGTGTGTGAACTCGTGGCCTTAAAACTTCTGTTATGTTGTGCACATCCCTTCAAGATTTTGGTGCATCAATGAATGTCATAAATTGGATAAACAAAGCTCAAAATTGTCAAAAAATGTTTCTTCTTTCATTGATTGAAGAGCTGCATTGGCTTGTGTCCAGTTTTGATCTTTTTTATATGTCATCATATCTACAGGAAGAGGAATTCCATCACAGATACACTCTCCAAGGATGGCCTTCTATTAACCTTTGGACAGTGGAAGATTGTTGATGCACAGAACGAGTCCCTTTTTGAGATTCTATCACCGATCCTTCATATATGGGGATGGCCCACATCCACACACTCCAGCATTTTAAATAAAAAGATACAGGTGCAGCTTTATCAGTTACAGGGTGTATGTTTTGGACATCAGTCTTTCTTCTCAACCACATGGATTATATACCAGGGTTTTGCAGATCAGCAGGATGTTATATTTTTTATATGTGCAGACCATGGGGCCATGGGGTCGAGAAACTGTAATTTTGGAAAAAAAAATTGTACAGGCCACAACAGGGTAAAAGACATGAAATGTGTTTGGAAACATGCATTATGCAAAATGTAATTTTGTTATTTTAATAAAATTATGCTTTTTCCAAGGAAAATATATATATATATATATATGACCACATAGCTCCAAGGAAAGCCCTCACAGGTATTGAACCTTTACTCGTATATATAGNATAAAATTATGCTTTTTCCAAGGAAAATATATATATATATATATATGACCACATAGCTCCAAGGAAAGCCCTCACAGGTATTGAACCTTTACTCGTATATAGAGAGAGAGAGAGAGAGAGAGAGATTAATGCTTGTTATTAATTGTTTAAATTTCTGTTTTTTTTAAATATAGATTTTAATAAGTTTAGACTAATGCAACATGTTGTGCCAGCAATAGGCAGATACTGTTGATTTCTAGGCAGCATCGAGTGCCATTCTCCAAGAGATTGGCATCAGCCTGGGGCTGAGGACCTAGTCAAGGACCAGGATGTTGATGTCAATTGTTCTCCTACAGGAGGAGACTACATCAATATGAAAAGACCTTTCTTATAAAGATTCAGAAGACAAGTTGACCATTGAAAAAGAAAGAGGACCCAATGTAAAGTACTCAACAAAAAACCGTAAGGGTTCTAGGGCTCATGTGGACAATGAAGACAAATAGGGGCTAGAGTTTAGCTCAAGAAGGTCTTGTCTAATACTTCATGCGAAATTAGAAGAGGAGCTATTAATATTGCTTCTAAGACAATCAAAGAATAATTTTCATTATATATGATGATGTAATTGAGTTGGCGCATGTGGACCATACAAAAGGGCTAAGAAAGTGCCTAAGATGCCTTGCGTAAGAAAATGTGGTCACATAGCCCAAGTGTTAAAAGCCTTCAAAGGCCCTAAAAGCCCACAATGAAATTAAAAGGACACCAACTAAAGTATTTTATATTATTTGTTGACTCCTTGACTCATGGAAATGAGTCCTTGGATTGATCAACAATCAAGTATAAGGAGCACTCTCAAGTGAAAAAGTATAACATTCAATCATCTTCATCCTTGTT
>LPNX010682977.1:218108-343164 GCA_001517045.1 Pseudotsuga menziesii | reverse complement strand
CTTAATGTCATACTTCTCATAAATATGGTTGTTACTTTCATGTGTAGTTATGTTAAAGAAATTTTTTAAAATGCATTCATAATTACCAGCTTATGAAAGTAGTCAAAATTCAGAGACATTACACATCTCCCTCACACTGCACTATTAATCTTCTTATGAAACTTAGCTAGATCTTTTATTGTGTGTTTATGGTTATACTATGCACTAATAAGTTAATAACAATGTTTAGTTAGAACAACCAAATATCCTTTACTGATGAGAATGAAGTTTTCAACTCAAGAGAGTTTGAAACAAAACACAGCAAAGGAAAGGACACAAAAGGATAAGAAAACCAGAACAGAAAACTTGCTTCTGTCACTCAGGCAAATGCCTTATATAAATAAAGTTTTACAAAAGATCCATCTTGACAATGTCCATAATCCAAAATGCAGAGAGTTAACTCAACATGCCTATATTTGTTTGTGCTGTATAATATTAAATAGCCTAAACAAATGTGTTGAACGGTCTACAGAAAAGCACACCATTCTGGCGAAGTGTACTCAAGATTGCACCATGCTGTATAATATTAAATAGCCTAAACAAATGTGTTGAACGGTCTAAAGAAAAGCACACCATTCTGGCGAAGTGTACTCAAGATTGCACCCTTGCAGCACATGAAATCCTCCGCTTTAGATCAAATGCATCGCTTCTTTCCTTCCAGTTTAGGTAGGACACTATATCAAGGGAAGTGCAACTTGGGGGAACGTTAGAAAACCAATCAGGGCCCCAGAATAAGAAAGAAACCCTACCTGATAGACATCAATTGTGACCTGAAGAAGAAATGACAATGTAAAGATAGTTCGTGCCTGGCACAGCACATGAGAATCAGGACCACAAGACAGAATCTTTAGAACCCTATGCAAATAATAAACATTGTGAAGGAAACAATAGATAGATGTGCTGTAGTGGAGGGGCTAGAATAAGCACATTAATGTATCTGCATTTTGTAGACTGGGACAAAGCAACATAGTTCCAAATTGAACCATGCGAGATAATAGCTTAAGCCAAGCACAATCTTTAGAAGGTGAATCAATGACAATGGTTTGGTTGCTGGCCAAGTAATAGTTGCTTATACATGTCACATTATGATGTAGAATCGTAGATTGTTGTAGAGAAGATGGTCGAAAAAGGCTGGGATAAAGGCCTGGATAAGACCCAAATGAAACACAACCCCTGCCAACCCCTAGCTTTAAACAATGTATGCCAAAAGGAGGGCATAATACCCCATAGGTGGGAGGTACAAACTTGGCAACAGAGGACACATTCAGCAACTCAAGCAGGTGACCAAGGCAGAGTAGCAGATCAGCCACTCTGAAGATTGTGATTAGACGTCCCTCCCTCATATGATTTTCATTTCCCCAAGATGAAGCAGCAGTTGCCATTGTTAAATGCACTAGATCCCACAAAGTGTAACTGTCACATTGTGATGTACTACAGGATAGCTCGGAGAGCTTAAGTCCACGACAAGTATTCCAGCAAGTGTGCATCCACTAACCATCAAAAGGGAAAAACATGATATGAATACATATGAAATGTATATGATGCAAGAGCATTTCTTAAAACCAACCCCAACTGAAAGATAAAGGTTAGGACAGGTACATAATTATTTGACAAGGCTAATGCATGTAGAGCATAGAGAGCAACAACATAATTTGTGAAGATGGCACACCATGGAAGGGTTGCTGTGTAGAACCATTTGTAGTGTACAAGAAAACCCTTGTCAAAACGGTAGAAGCAATAGTCAAAAACCAAAGGGATCAGCATATCTAGAAAGAAAAACGGTTGAGTACGAAGGGCACCAAATGTGTCCCCCATGGAACATCTGGTCGGTAGTAAGATAGATGGGATGCCATAACCCTATCCCAGTATGCATGAAAAAAGGCAACTAGTCCAAGACTGAAATGTGATGAGAATGGACTGCAAACAAGGAGTGGAAATGGCCAACATAACAACTACAGTCAGGAGGTGGAAGAGATTTGTAAAGAAAACAAAGACAAGCACATGTTGTCACCTCACTGACATCTCCAAGGCCAGGAATAGCATGTCACATAACCCATTGCAAACATAAGATTTTTGGATTCATGTAGAAGAAGAGAGCAATCCACTGGTGACAAGCTAAACCAAATGTAGCCTAGAATTGCAACATGGAACTGTGAGAAAACTGATAACTAATATCTTGATCAAGAAATGGAAAGCCACCCCACAATAAAGACACAGAATTAGTTCAAGTTAGCAGCACTTGTTATGGAAACCCAAAAACAGCAGTAAGAGAGCAAGTTGTGCTGAACAAGGCAGTGATGAGCAAGAGACACAAGCCATGGAATCTGATGTGAGTGGAAAAGGTAGTGTCGGATATAGCAGAATGACAAACAATGGGTATAGTGTTGTCTCTAGCAAAAATAATGGGAACAGTAGATGCACAGTGGAGGCTTTTGGAGACGAGAAGGAGCTGAAAATGGTGAGTTGACCTTAGGAATCAAGAGGTTAGGGGCTGGAGGCAGGGAAAAAGTATGGCTACCAGAGTAACACATGGAAAAGGAGGATTGATGGATTTTTCTAGGCACAAATGAAGGCATCCATCGATGGAGCAAAGGGTGGAATAGTAAACGCCAAACCCTTATTCAAACCCTCATCTAGGGATGGTGGCACTGATGGAATCCTAAACATTTCCAGAAAAGAAATTAGATTGGATTTTAAAGACTGGGAATGCAAGGCAAGAGACACCTAGGAGATTGTTAAGAAGGCCTTGTAGGTATGAAGGGCCAAGGGATTAAGGTCCAAAATAGGAAAAAGAAAGATGCTGTAGATCGAATAAGAAGCTCAAGAAAAGGCAAAATGATATATATACACATTTTGATCTATGCACATCAATCCCCTTAGGGAAAATAAACATTTAATGTGAGTCATTATCTTAATTATATTATATAAAACCAATTAAATATCAAAAAGCATGATTAGGTGAGAGACAAAGTTATGACCCAACTAGACCTTCAAATCATTATTTGATTTGCATAATAGAGGAAGAAAGTCATGAAACAATTGGCACAAACAATTAATGTGGAGCTTAGATGAGTGTGAAGAAGAAAGAGCCTTTCGTTCAATGGACCTATCAAGAGAGTAAAGTTTGGGCCCTATCTTGTTGACTTGTCAATAAGCCTATCTTTAGTGATGCTCTCTCTCTATCTCTCTCTCTCTCTCTCTCTCTGGCTTATTTTATCATGAAAACAATTTAACTTGTCAACTCATATTATTTATTTGACTTGTCATGAAGGTAGTTAGGCAAATAATTTATTTTCTTGTAAAATAGAAGATGCTCCCTCTATATATAGGAGGTTTTCTCTCCATTTGATGTATGGTTGGTGGATTTGGGGCTAGACCCCTTGTTTGATTAGCATAATAGAGGAAGACAGTCATCGATGGAATGGCATTCACAAGGTACCAACTTCCTCATTCTTCACTTATATATGCAAGGGTGTGAGGAATTATTTCTCCATGATACACACACACACACACACACACACAAATATGTATATATGATCATTTGAGCTAGCTGCTGGACACGCGCACACACACACACATATATATAGCTAGCTCAAATGATATATATAGACATTTTGATCTATGCACATCAAGGTACCAACTTCCTCATTCTTCACTTATATATGCAAGGGTGTGAGGAATTATTTCTCCATGATACACACACACACACAAATATATATATATGATCATTTGAGCTAGCTGCTGGACACACACACACACACACATATATATAGCTAGCTCAAATGATATATATAGACATTTTGATCTATGCACATCTATCCCCTTAGGGAAAATAAACATTTAATGTGAGTCATTATCTTCATTATATTATATAAAACCAATTAAATATCAAAAAGCATGATTAGGTGAGAGACAAAGTTATGACCCAACTAGACCTTCAAATCATTATTTGATTTGCATAATAGAGGAAGAAAGTCATGAAACGATTGGCACAAACAATTAATACGGAGCTTAGATGAGTGTGAAGAAGAAAGAGCCTTTCATTCAATGGACCTATCAAGAGAGTAAAGTTTGGGCCCTATCTTGTTGACTTGTCAATAAGCCTATCTTTAGTGATGCTCTCTCTCTCTCTCTCTCTCTCTCTCTCTCTCTCTCTCTCTCTTATTTTATCATTAAAACAATTTAAATTTGACTTGTCATGAAGGTAGTTAGGCAAATAATTTATTTTATTGTAAAATAGAAGATGCTCCCTCTATATAAAGGAGTTTTCTCTCCATTCGATGTATTGTTGGTGGATTTGGGGCTAGCCCACTTAACGCTTAGTTGAATATTTTTTGGATGTATTTGGAGGTTCAATAAAATAAGTGATGGGTGGGGATATCTTCTAAATCATAATGCTTCCTCTCATGTTGGAATGACAAACATATGCTTATGGAGTGTTAAATTGGTAACACCCTCCCTGTTTCCTTTATGTTATAAATAGAATATGGTTTATGATTGCACATCTTCTCTACTCCTGGTTGGATGCATATAAATAATATTCTTGATAGCCATAATCTTCATATGTATTAGGGTTTATCTGCTTTAAAATCTCTTTAGTTCCATTTCTACAATTTGGGACGACAATGGGATGGTTTGTTGTAACATGTACTCTTTAGCCATTACCCTCTATTAGGATAGCATCCCATGTAGCCTTTAACCAACTCCAATTCCCTATTTGCATTGCATTGACTTTTTGCAACCAAGGTGTTTCTTCCTAGAGGTAGCTATGTTAGAAACCATGTCTAATTTTTAACTAGTGTCATATTTGACTTGCATGGCCTTCTCCCATACCAATCATTTTTTACCTCTTCACAATCCTCATGTTCAAGTAAGTCTTAAAAATTAGCCATCAAACATTGATTGTATAAGATTTCATAACTCTTCTTGGTCTTCTTAAGATCCTCTTCCACATATCAACACAATGGTTTTGCTTCTTCGGAGTACCCGCAACAATTTCGTGACTTAGAGTTTCAGGAGACTCGTCCTTGGAATTCTCCCCTGCTTTAGGTGGAGATTGTACAAGCCTCCTATTTAAGCTACCAATCAAAACTTCCTCATTCTAGGAAATTCTCAAATCCAAATTCGTCTAAAGAGCCTTGCATTCCCATCGACCACAACATCTTAGCTAAAGCTTACTTTAGTTGTATTCACGTCAACTAACTTATAGGATTTGTATAGAATGTGAGCATCAATTTCTTCCTTTGGGATCTAGTTTGGTTCATTCTTCTTTAGGGACCCATGCATATATACAACAAAACCAAAAACTCTAAGATGGCTTATTTGTGGTTCCTCTAGAGTCTTCTTCTACATTGCTTTTGTCAGAGATCTATTAATAAAATACACTGCAAAGTGCACTGCTTCAACCCAATACCATCTCGACAATAGTGCGCTTAAACCTCTCTACCACTCAATTCTTTTGTGAAGACTAGATTGTGATGTATTGCCTCTGAATGCCCTCTTGAGTATAAAACTTATTAAATTCCATGGAGCAAAATTATCCACCATTATCAAACCAAAAATTGTAATGCAATCCTTGGCCAACAAAACATGTTGTTTAGCTTTCTCTATATCAACCAATAAAACAATATGTGATCTTCAATAACAAGAGCAAGTGTCATCTTGTTTCCCTTGTCAATCATGTAGCATTTATGGTCGCTTACGACTATGGTTCATAATTTGACTTATTAAAAGCATATTATGTTCGATACCTAGCTCACAATAAACATTAAGGAAGACTAGTTGCGTACCTCCCAAGGTAATATGTACATTTCCTTTGCCTTCTGTTTTGAACTTCACCCCACCAAAAAATTCAAAGATGAAAATTAGCATCATAATGAACAAATCAATTACATATACTAGTGAAATGATGTGATCCGCCAAAATCAAAATACCAAGCAAATGACTCCATGATCTACTTGCTCAACCATTAAAGCAAAGAAAGCAGTCTCTTCATGGTGTTTTGCAACATGGGTCATTTCCATTTGTTGAGACCCTCATATTAGTTGTGTTTTTCATCCCATGACCATTTTATGCATAAGTTCTTTTTATGACCCAACTTTCCACAATAATGAAATTTGATAATCTCTTAATTACCTAACTCATCAACGCTGCCTTAACTGCTTCTTCCATTGTTCTTTCAAGCAAACTTACCCTTAACCTTGAGGTTTGCTACCAATGCTAGTTTTAAAATCACTGACAATGACAATAATTGCAAGTGTTTCAATAAAATATTCAAAAGCGATTGGTAAGCTCTTGAGAGTAATTATCACCATGTCTTCATCTTCCATCTTCTACCCAATGGCATTCAATGTTCTCTAATATCCTTAAAATTTACCAAATGTTCATGTAAAGATCCATTCCCATTCACCTTAATAGAAAACAAAATATTTTTGAGGAAAAAGGCTCTGTCTTTGTTAAAGTGCTTACTGCTTCCAAATGGTTGCAATATCCTCTTCATAGTGATCACCTTGTGCTTTTGGAAGCATCTCATCAACCATATATACCCTTGTGTACGACTTCCCTATTCCACTCATCCTAGTCATACTAGTCATTGTCTATTGTTGTCAATCAATTTTCCTTCCCCAACACATGCTAGTCTACAATACGAATTTCATACAGCCCATACAATTGTGCATATCTCTATGTACTACCTCTCTATATAGACATGATCTATCTATACAATTATATAACTTGGGAAAAAAGTTTTTGAAAAAGAAAAACTACTTGTAACCTCTTTTTTAATTTTTTTCTACAATTTTACCCAAAAAATATTTAAATTTGGCTTAAAATCAAAATAAAACTGATTCTCTTAAAATCTGAACCTAACTATAAATCTAGCAAATGATAATACTCCCTTTTTAAACCAAGAAAAGACAATACCTAGTTTCAACTAGTTTGAAACCCTTTTGGCTTCTTAGTGTATTGAATGAAGTCTCTTGGTTCATCAATGAATTTGGTAGTCCCTAGGCCCTTCTCTTGTTTCGCTTCAACTGTCTCTCACCGTATTATGAAAACTGAACACAAAGAAAATGGTTATGTAATCTCAAGTGAAGAGAACAACCTTATCTTTATAATAATAATGACATAATCTCAACCTTCATTGTTCAAACTTGTGTTGCATGGGTACCCGTACCAGGGGGGTCGGGGACCCGAACCAGTATCGGGTACACATACAGAGTACTTGGGTACTTCAATGGTACGTCCCCAGCCGTACCTAAATCCAACCTCACGTACCAGGTACTTCATGTATGAAAATAGGGTACTCGCATGGATTTCGAAAAGCCGTACCACGTGTTTGGGTACGCGATTGGTACAGCCATTGGACAATTTATCTTAGCTCATCGTTTGGGGAGAGTCAATTTGCAAAGTTTGAAGTTCAAAATTTTAAAAATTAAATAATAGAACACTAAAACACCGTGTTATGTGGGCCCTTGCCCCTTAACCTAAACCCACGCAACAGTGCATTTCTCATTGCTAGTGCACTGTGCTCACTACTCCAACGACGACGTGACAGAGGACCTTAGTGATGCTAATGACATTGATCCAAAGGTTGTCGATGGCATGGCTCGAGGAAGCCAAATCAACTATCTTGTTCATGTTCAATGTTTACTGTTTTGAACTTTCTTTTTCATGTCTAAAAACGCCTTTAGGCAAATTTTGGATGTAGAATGACAATGAAGTTTGAACTCATAGCGTCATGGACATATAATATTTTATGTTGTTAATTATATCAGTATAACTTCAGTCTTCTAGTTGATATCTACTATGAGTCTATGTCATTTAAAATTTATTATTTTATGTTTCAAATTTTCAATGCGAATGTTCATATGAATCATTGAATTTAGAAATATCAAATATGCATGTATGATGTGAATGTGACATGTTTTATTTTTATAAATTTTAACACACAAATATATATATATATATACAGTACCCCCGACGTACCCAAGTACCCTATTTCAAAAAGTGGTGTCCCCATCCCCGTACCAGTACCCGTCCTCATACCCACGTTTCCTGGCAACTTAGGTTCAAACCCTAATTGCACAAACTCTAAAAATGACTTTGTCACCATGTGTATTAATATGCCTAAGTCTATATTCTATATGGATTTTATATTCTAATAATATCACCTTGTAACTCATTGTCTAAAATTTCCTGTAATCCTATCCTAGGAAAACCCCACTTGTGCTACACGAAAGCTAGCCTATAGTGTAGAGGAGGGGGTGAGGTGACAACGGCCTCTCTTTTAAATCCTCCAAGGCCTTAAGATTTTATGTCAAGAAGTGAGGGTTTAAAAAGTAACAAGCGGAATCTTTGCACAATGAATCTTATGAAGAAAAATGAGAAGTAATTCAATAATAGAAAAAATTAAGTTTAATAACCAAGACTTCAAATTATGGAAGTTGAAGATTGAAGATCTTCTTGTAGATAGAGAACAATGGGTTGTAGTGGATCAAAGTACAAAACCCATTGGTATGTTGAAATAATAATGGAAAAAGTTGGAGAGAAAAGCGTTGAACATCTCTAGAGAAGACAACACAAAGAAGTTGTGAAATAAGTTGAGGAATTTGTATTATTCAATGCCCCAAGCTAACAAGTTATTTCTTCAAAAGAAGTTGTATCATCTCAAGACGAAGGATGGTGACTCTATGAGAAATCATTTAAATGCCTTTAATACTCTAATAAGTCATTGTGTTTATGTTGATATTAAAATGGAGAAAGAAGATATGTCGATTACCTTGTTATGTTCTTTACAAGACTCTTGGAAAAATTTCACTGTAGCATTTGATAATACCACTCGATCCACATAAAAGTTTGAGGATGTAGTCACATCCTTGTTATCAAAAGAAAAGGAGACAAAATCAATGGAAGGTATGAAGAATGTTTTATCTATGAGCAATCATCCCCAAGAGAGAAAATATGGATTTTCTAAGGCATATGTAAATCTCCAAGACAATTTGCAAAGAAATGCGATACAAATCTCCCCCGAATGTGGGTGGAGACAAGTAATGAGAGAGGCAAATTATGACGGCATATAATTGTAGTCACGAGCCACGTGGTAAAAGGATGACATTGGTCAACAAACTCGATGTGACGCCTATAAACAATCGAGATGTATATGGGCGACAAATTCTGGTCGTATGGCTACTCAAAGTGGGATTGTGGGAGAGGAAAACTTGGATGGCATTGGTCTAAAAAGATGGAAGCAAAGAAAGCTAGCCAAGGCAAGAGTGGACCAAGGGAAAAGAAAATTAACCGTGAGCAACTTAAAGCAACCCAAGCGACCTAGAGGTATAAGGCGTCTATTCCCCTATCGATCAAAAACAACATTGAGTCTATGGAAAAGGAGTTGTGGGATGAAATGCAAGCAGCAAAGCCTGATGACGAATTTGCAGTTGTTGAGGACTGGATTACAGACCCAAGCTCAACTCAAGCCCATCCAACCTTGTATGGACGAGTTGCATCAATGTATTGGATTGTGAAGAGCTTATTAGGCCAAATTTTGTTGGAGTGTGAGGAAAAGAGCTAAGGTGATGCCATTCCTATTTACTTTTGGAAGGAACACATGATGGTTCACGCTTATGCATAAGAAAATTGACATCATTGTTCATCATCTTGGCATTACCTTTATGCTACAGATGCAAGATGGAGGGGAAGATGTTGCGAGTGATCTGAGTGCGTCTCAAGTAGGTCCATCAACGAGCTTTCAAAATCCATAATTGGTTTTGTTAAACTCTTTCAAGTTGATACCTTTTGTTGTGGGTGGTGATGATGAGGGCTATCTCCCTGTGCTCCATTGAGGGACAAGGTCCTTTTGGAACCTAGGAATGTCTCGCTGTAAAGGGATATTTTTGGGAAGTTTTCGGTATGTAAGGGTAGATCAAGAATGTTTAGAGCTTAGGAGGAAACTCTAGAACTCCGCTATTATGGCTATCCAATGTATGTATCCAATGATTGCAAATCTAAGAATGTTGGTAAATGTAACATATCTAATGATGCCCCTTCCGCTAAAATGAAAATCTTCACAAAAAGAGGTAATGTTTACTTGGCATCTACAAGCATAGATGCAAATCATGATGTATGGTTGATCAGCTCGAGTGTTTCATCTCATGTGACTTGTCTACTCATAAGTAGTGGTTTTGTGAATATGGAACAATGGAAGTGATGTCTTCCAACAAAACGACTCGACAACCAAATTCATAAGACACATGTAAAGCTACTACTCAAACATGAAAGGATTAAAACTCTCTTTGGGGTTCTACACATTACAAATCTAGGCAAAAACTTAATATTTGTATGTAAGACGAGTGATACAGGTGTGCATACTATTTTTGAAAAGGACACATGTAACATGGTTCAAGGGGCAATGGTGTTGATGAGGAGAGTTTGAATTGAAACTATGTACAAGTTGTTGGTAAGCAGTTTTAATGGTGGATCCAATAATTCTATGTTCCCAAGGATAGCAATGAAGAAGACAAGAACCCCACTACCGCAGGAGAGAAAACAATGAGATGATATCAAACGCTGGAACATATTGGAGAGAAGGGCCTTTGATTACTTGGTGAAGATATGGTTGATGGTATGTCTAATTGCTCAATAGATTTTGATTTCTATGTGTTGAATTTTGCAAGTTAGATGAGTTTTAATACCAGTAATAAACTTCAATACATGAACATATAAAAACTTAGGTAAAAGTTAAACTGTAATAAAATTTAACAACATAACTTTCATCTCTTTCAACTTAATGCTCTACTGGTCACTGCGTTAACTTTAACGCTTTGTTGGTCACTGCATTAAAGTTGATCATTGAGATGTTTTTCCAAATGTCATGTACAAAAAAATAATCATGTGCAGTAAATTCAATCTCAAATAAACTATAGAAGATAAAGAACCATAACCAATCGTTGAATCTGCCTTATACTCAGATAGTTTTGAGTTTGATCTTGTCACTGAAAGGACAAGTCGAACTAGTTAAACCATATACGTACCTTGAAGGAAATGGAGTTCAAGTAGAAGTAAACATACCTTAGGTTCTTCAATCAAAGTAGCAGCATAATCATAACAGTCCATATAGGAAAGAGATCATCGAAAATCACACAGGTGTAGATACACTGGTGTGTTCACAATACTGAAGAATAAACACAGACTCAGCACATGGAGCAGCAAGGAACACGGGGGATAGACTCAGTCTAACCCCACAAACACATATCTTAGTCCAGCAGAGAAGCACATAATCGACAGATATGAGGAGATTGGATCCAACAAAATTAGCCGCCAACAGTAAGAGTCACAAGTTGGCTCACGAAGGAGCAACCAACGAGCAGATACAGTCAACAAACTAAAGACGAAGGCGGTCGGTGAAGAAGGGATGAGGAAAGCCCGTGAATATAAACCGCAAATAGCCCGATGAAGGATCTAACCCGTGAAAGAAAACTGTGAAAGGTAAGAGCCCATGAAAAACAAACCGCAGACAAAGACGGCAGGCATAATCATGGAGGGTCAACACTTGAAGAAACTCAACCGCGAAGGTATCCCGTGAGTAAAGACGTGAAAGAGCCGACAGGTAAGCCCGTGTAGTAAACCGTGAAGAAAAAAGTTGCGCAAGTCACCAAAGATATAACACGTGAGGAAAAATCACGAAAGATAGGTAGTGCATAAAGGTAAAACTCTTTCGTTTATATATAGACTAGGGACAAGTTAAAAGATAGAATAAAAAATAGGTGGTCCACAAGTAAACAGTTATGACGTAAGAAAAGTCCAAAAGTTTTATTATAATAAAACAATAAAACCATAAAGTAAAAGTTTTATTATAATAAAACCAATAAAACGATAAAGTAAGTAATTGGTCCAAAAGAACTAATAAGGATAGTCCAAAGATTTAGAATAACTTAGGAACGGGAAAGTGGTCCAAATAAAACATAATATAAAAATAAAACCAAAAAGTAATTATGACATAAGACTTTAATGGTTGACAAATCTTTATTAATAAATCATAAAGATTTTATTAATAAGATTAACAAATAACTAATTAAAGATAAAAGTCATAAAGTGAAAAGCCACAAGTCCAACATAAAGTGGATAGATCAAAATCATACGTGGGTCAAAGGGTCCAAAACATAAGGTAACCATAACAATACAGGGTCCAATGGTCTTTAATAGACAATACACTCCATAGAATAGGAGTCATCATAATCAAGGGTGGACACAAGTGAGAGTGCTAGGACCAAGTAAGAAAAGGAACATGAGTCAACCACAAGATCAAAGTGACCCATAAAGGTGGACAAGCATTCAAATAGGACCAACAAGACCAAAGACTTTTCTCTCTCTCTCAAGCTACATAGTTTTATATATATTTTGTCATCACTATATAAGGGGGAAGATCCAAACGGATGGTACAATCCTTCCATCCTTGACACTGCTCCTAAGGGTTAGGTGTTACGGACATCGTCAAGGGGTGGCCAGTCCCTCGAGAAGCAATCTAGCAATAACCAATTAGGAGAGGGGACATCATTATCTTCCATTCTTAATGAATGGCTTTCAGCCCTAGCCTAAGTTTCAATCTCACACTGAATCATGTTGATCAATCCCTGGACCCTGACCGAGTCCTCCATTCTCTCGCAGAATGGTTCTCAGTACTAAGTTGAGTTTCAGTCTGACACTGAAAGTTGATCAACTACCTGCAGGACCTACTTGGACATTGTGTCCCTAGTCCCATACGAGAATATGCCTCTGCCTCTATCTGCAGGATCTACTTGGACAACGCGTCACTGGTCCTAGACCAGAAGACCTTAGAGGAACATAGGGGCCCTAGTCACATGCTAAGGGCTTTGCCATGGCATCAACATGCTTGATCCTAGACCAAGAACCCCAGGAGTCTACTGGGGGCCCTAGGGTACCTTCTAGGGTCTTACTCTGTCCTAGTCAACTGACTAGGGTACCATTCTTTGAGAATGGGTCTCTCAGCAAGAGGGACATTCTCAGCACATCGATAACATACTGCACCCTTTCGTGGTGATAACTCATCTCGTTGTCTTTCATCCTATCATCAAATACAGAGCTTCTTGAGAACTTCAAACAACTCTCCATTTTAGCACGAAGCATGATCTCATAGATCCTCTTGGAAGTTATAGTTGACTTCCCTTGATGGCTAAGAATTACTTTCCACGTCAATTTTCCAAATCTGTTGTTGGACTGACTCCTCATATTGGGAGTAAACTAAATCAGTGACACTCTTGGAAGTTATAGTTGACTTCCCTTGATGGCTAAGAATTACTTTCCACATGTCAATTTTCCAAATCTGTTGTTGGACTGACTCCTCATATTGGGAGTAAACTAAATCAGTGACATGGCTCTCACTAGAGCAACCTTGAAGCTTTTCAATAGGCTTCTCAATGAGATCAAATGTAGGCTTCTTGGCCTTCTCCCTCTGCTTCTCTAAGCGAGAAGTATTATAAGATTCCATCTCTGAGTCACTGGAGTATTGATGGAAGATCACTCTTTCATCTTCTACAACCCCACTTGGTTGGGGACTAGAGAGTACAAATGTCTCCCTCTTGATCTCTGAATCTTGACTAGGGTAGAGTTTTAACAGCATGTACTGGGACCTTATAGAGGTCACCTTCACAAACTTGAATCACAATGGTCGAGTACCTTTAGACCATATCAAAACTTTTCCTTCTGTCACTGAAATAACATTCTTCTTTAGACCGGGAACATATAAAATGTCCTCAATATTAATCAACGTACCTGAATCAAGTTGTATGTTGGTTGAACCAACCCTTCTAATGTCAAAGGTGCTTCCATCTCCAAGTTCCACTTTCTTGTGGAACTACTTGACCTTGAAAGTTGCCAAGGTCTCCTTGAATCCAATCATATGCTTAATGGCTCCACTGTCTATACACCAGGAATCTGAAAAGTGTTGAAGCCAAGTAATATTCTTCCTTGATTTGGATTCTTGGTCTCAACCCTAGACCTCTTTTGTTGAGGTTGCTCTTCTTCTATAGCAACTGAAATATGGTGTTTCTTTCTATGCCAATTTTTGTTGGATGGTTTTCTACACTCCCATGCATAATGACCAGGCTTACCACAATTATAACACTTAACTCTTGATTTAAAGGAATGCTTACCTCAAGGTTCCTTACTATGATTTTGGTGTAGAGAGGGACTCTTTCCTTTCTTTGTTTTGACGACTAAAGCTTGGTTCTTTTCTGGTGTGGGCACAGATCTGCTTTGGATCCCGATTTCTTCATCTAAACAATCATGCCACAGCCTTTCAAAGTTGGGTTGATCCCCTCTTCCATTTACTATAGCCAAGAATGTCTGCCACGTTGTAGGAAGGCCATCAAACACTATCTGCACAAGATCATCGTCTTCTACCTTATCTCCAATGGCCAGGAGTTGGTCTCTTATCTGAGCTATCCTACAAAAGAAGGTAGCAACCTTCTCGTCTTTCTCCATCCTAAGTGATCTAAGTTGTTTCTTTAAGACTCTTCTCTAAGTAGGAGCTTTCTTCTCATAGAGGTTAGCTAGAATATCGAAGCATTCTTTGGTTGTCCTTAACAAAGCTAACACAACCATCACGTTATCTTTAACTGGGTCAAAGATAACCCACTTTCCCTTGGCTTGCTTCTTTTTGAATGTTGCTCTTCCTTGGGTTGTAGTGGGCTCTTCAACAACTCTAGTAACCAAATCATCTAGATCGCTTTCTTCTAGGATATTTAGAACCCTAGCCTTCCATGCATTGAAGTTCGAGGCTCCCTCAAGCCTATCTTTTGATTTTACTGAAAGAGTAGTCAACTTGAAAAGTAAGCTTATGTGAAGTATAGATCTTGTCTTAGGATCGTTGTAGTTTCTGTTGGCTGCAAAACAGAGTTAGCTCCACCCTAAGCTCTGATACCATGTTGAATTTTGCATGTTAGATGAGTTTTAATACCAGTAATAAACTTCAATACATGAACATATAAAAACTTAGGTAAAATTTAAACTGTAACAAAATTTAACATAACTTTCATCTCTTTCAACTTAATGCTCTGCTGGTCACTGTGTTAACTTTAACGCTCTGTTGGTCAGAGCATTAAGTTCAAAGAGATGAAAGTTATGTTGTTAAATTTTATTAAAGTTTAAATTTTACCTAAGTTTTTATATGTTCATGTATTGAAGTTTATTACTGCTATTATAACTCATCTAACCTGCAAAATTCAACACTATGAACATTGTAAATATGGTGAATAACATTTGGTAATGAGTTCGAGGAATTATGTAAGTTAGATATGGCAAGGTAAATCATTCACCTCCATAGCACCTACTAACAAAAACTCCATGAAGCATGAATTGGTAAAAAACACTCTTAAATTTTAATAACTCAAGTTTTTGATTATGATGATTATGTGCATATTCCAAAAGAAAATAGGAGTAACTTGGAAAATAAACTTGAAAAATGTATCCCAAACAAGAAGTCCAACCAAGGGAAGACCTACTAGAGACAACAAAGTTTGAGTTGGAGGGTGAAAAATCTGACTCACTAAAAGAAGATGAATCAAAAGAGGAAGAGCCTTAAATTCCAGCTTTTACAAGATCTATTAGAAAAAGAAGGCACAAGTTGATTTTCATTCTAATTTTGTTCTATCTGTTATTGATTATGGTCCTATAATTGTTATGGAGGTCATGGATTCAAAGGAAGAAGGCCATGGTTTAAAAAATGGATGTTTTGGATAAAAATAAGACTTTGGATCTAGTTGAGTTGACAACTAGAAAAAAAACAACTAGCGGCCAACAGGTGTTTAAAAGGAAGTTGAGTGCAAAAGGTAAGGTGGAGAATTACAAAGCTCACCTAGCAGCAAAGGGATATTACCAAGCGAACGGAATTTATTTTGGTGAGATTTTTTCTCTTGTTGCTAAATTATTTTTTATTAGATTTGCTTTGTCTATTGATGTTTTTCATCTTGAAGTAGAGAAGATTGTTGAGAAAAAAACATTATTGCATGATGATCTGAAGAAGATATTTACAATCTACATAAAACAACCAAATGTTTAATTCTTATATATTGGGGCTTGGCTTCTCACAAAGCAAAGTTGATCATTGTGTGTATTCCAAGCAAGTTCGTGACCATTTTAATTATGCGGTCTTCTATGTTGATGATGTTTTGCTAACTAGAAATAAGGAAAACATCAAGGGATGTAAAAGCGCACTTGTCTTCCGAGTTTGATATTAATGATCTTAGTGCTGCAGTATTACAAAGGTGAGATCTCCCACGAGGCACAAAGAACCCTTGAACCCGAGCTCATGATGTTGGAAGTTTGATGTATACTATGGTCTATACTAAACCAAACATTGCCCATGTAGTGGCAATTGAGCAAGAATATGTCAAAACCAAGGAATGAACATTGAACAATTGTAAAGTGGTCTTCAAGTATTTGTGTGGCACTTTAGATTATACAATCTACTAACAAGGAAGGCTTGGACCTCATAAGTGGATAGATATAGAAGGCTTTGTTGATGCAAATTAGATTGGAGATCTTAATCACAAAATATTTGCAAGTGGTTATGTTTTTAAGTTTTTTGGTCGAGTAATCAGTTGGACACATATGAGGTAGCTTGTAGTTGCATTGTCAACTAAAAAAGTTGAATACATGGCAACCACTCATGGATATAAGAAAGCTATATGGTTGCAAAGATTGTGTTCAAGTATTGGTTTTGTTCAAAAAGCAATGAGAATAAGTTGCAACTCAAGTGCAATTTTCTAGCAAGGAATCCTATATAATTCCAAGTTTGATAATAATGATCTTGGTGCTGCGGTATAACAAAGGTGAGATCTCCCACGAGGCACAAAGAACCCTCGAACCCGAGCTCATGATGTTGGAAGTTTGATGTATACTATGGTCTATACTAAACTAAACATTGCCCATGTAGTGGCAATTGAGCAAGAATATGTCAAAACCAAGGAATGAACATTGAACAATTGTAAAGTGATCTTCAAGTATTTGTGTGGCACTTTAGATTATACAATCTACTAACAAGGAAGGTTTGGACCTCATAAGTGGATAGATATAGAAGGCTTTGTTGATGCAAATTAGATTGGAGATCTTAATCACAAAATAGATTGTGTTCAAGTTATTTGGTCGAGTAATCAGTTGGACAGATATGAGGTAGCTTGTAGTTGCATTGTCAACTAAAAAAGTTGAATACATGGCAACCACTCATGGATATAAGAAAGCTATATGGTTGCAAAGATTGTGTTCAAGTATTGGTTTTGTTCAAAAAGCAATGAGAATAAGTTGCAACTCAAGTGCAATTTTCTAGCAAGGAATCCTATATAATTCCAAGACCAGGCATATTCATGTACAATACCATTTTGTTAAAAACATGGTTGAACAAAACAAAAAAATGTTAAAGAATGTTGATACATTGAATAATGTTACAAATCCATTTACAAAATCTATTAGAACTGAAAAATCATCTTGGTGTAGAGAATCAAAGCACAATGTTGGAGATTTGTTGTACTCTTTATAGGTTCCTAGAACTAAGGGTTTAGGGGCAAAGCTCACTAAAGAAAATTTTGGGTCCATTTTTAGTTTGTTTTATCTAGTTATAGATTAATTAAGACAACCTTGATTTGATAAATGACAAGTTTACTAGGTACTATTAGTGGTTTAAACTTTATAGACCCATTGTATTGCACAAGCAATGGTATTAGCATGTAATGAATCCTATTTAAAGGTTTGAAAAACTCCATTGTAAAATGCCTTTGGTGGTTGACATTGGGTAATGAAAAATATCTTTTAAAGACTAGTTTTCCCAATAAAGGGTTTCCAAGAGGTTCCCTTCTCGAACCCCCCCTCCCTATCTAGAAAGTTTGTTAGAGTGATTGTGAGGCACCCTTCCCTTATCCTTTGTTTTGTTCGATTGCTCCCTGCCCAATGTTTAGATCCGATGATTGTATTATTGGGTGGGGTAGGAGTTCAAGTTCCTTGAACTTTGCTCCAACTAGGCCAAGTCGGTCTTCGTCTTCTTTTATCTTTGGCTAGCTTTGATTCCCTTTTGGGAAGCATTTACTATAGTCCTTATACCTAGAGAGAGAATTTAAGTATCTACCTTAAGGATCCTGCTACTCAATAGGTACTAAGTAGTAAGAATATTATCGGCCATGCTTTACAAGTAGCGGCCCAATTGTAGCATCAAAGGAAGAAGCAAAAAGTGACGAAGATTGGGACAGGAGAGTAAAGGAGCAAATATTTCTGTGGTTGCTTTATATTTGTTATATTTATATCACTATGCTCAATTTTACATTTGGTATCAGAGCTTAGTAGACCTAGACCCTCCAACAAGAGTGGTCTAATACCGAGAACCATGAACATGTGGAGTTATGAGCTATGGTAAATGGCACGATGTATTGTGGGGCAAGGATAAAGAAATATTTGGCTCATTTTATTGTATTTGGAGGAGGGATACAGGTAATGAATCAAGTAGATGCTTCAAGCATCACATGCTTTGGTCTACAAATGTAAGCATTTATTTTTTGAGTTATACACTAACCATATGTAAATGGGCATATAGATGTAAAACCTATTCAAGCATGGGTACCCCCAGTTTATTAGGTCATTCGGGTAGAGTCTAGACGTAAATCTAGGTGACAATTAAGAGGGGGCATGTTGTATTCATAGATACATGATTATAAACTTTGGAGTAGGAGAGGTGATTATCTCAAGTCAAGTTTGGAAGGGGAAATGTGTTGTTATATTGGCTTGATATCATAAAATAACCTTGATTTGGTCAATGATGGGTTTACTATTGGTGGTTCACAAACCCATGGTATTTGGTAACCATGTGTGATGCAGCCTCTTTAAAAGCTTGAAGAACTCCATTGTAAAGTGCATTATGTAGCCAATGTTGCCAAGATTGGCCAAGGGTAATGAAAAATAACTTTTGAAGGTTGATTTCCCTGGTATAGGATTTCCAAGATAAATCATCAATGTATATTTGTGTTTGCTTTATATTTGTTTTATTTATCTCACTATGCTCAATTTCAAGCTAGTCAGAAATGGTATCCATTCTTTGTATTGCACAAAAAGGTGTTTATCAAGAACTTGATATTATTACATATGGCAAGCTTCCAGTGACCAATTGCCAAGCTACTTTTCTGCCCTTTCTGACGCCCACTGCCATACATCAATGAGAGTATCACTTTTCTTGTGCAACCTACAGCCACATGTCATTTTTAGAAACAACTAGTCTAACTTTCCAGAATGATTTGTAAATTTCCACCATTCTATATCTGACATGATTTACTTTTGAAACATGACAGACACATGAACCATGCATTGCACTTGTTGGTGTATTGCCAATGGCAGCATTCAAATTTCTTAGCTTATTGCAAGATCATATATGCATTTGTCCCATCTAGGTGATATCTATAACCACAATTTTTAATCCTCTGTCAAAATCAACATTTCTATGTGAAAGAAGTGTACAAGCTTCTATATTAAATGAGTAATTCCTATGCGGATCCAGAGCATGGCTACATGTAAAACCAATCTAAATATACATACTTCCTTACATAATTGGCACCAAATAAAACATAATCTAGTTTTTGTGGATTTGCACATTGGAAGAATTATATAAAAAATGTAAAATTGCATCAAATTGGTAACCATAAATACCTGTTCAGGAGGCCTGTTCAAAGCAGGAGAAACTGAAATGCTTGAAACAAGCCCAGAGCCAGCAAGAATGTCTTTAAGAATACCACTGACACCCAGTTGGAGGAGCGTCTTTGTTGCTAGAGTTGAACCACTTGCACATGTTGAGAGGAGCCTAATCAGACCCTGAAAACCCCAGAAAGAAATCAAACATTGCATCTAGCATGTCAGCTTCGAATCATCTAAAAGATATATAAGAAAGCTGCAAATATTGTTTTATGAACTGTACCGTGTAAGTTGGAGTGCTGAGAGATGCCTGAGCACCACCTGAACTACTAACTGATATGAGTCTTGTAGCCTGTGCAACCAATCCATGATTGCAAAGTTCATCCAGCTTGTCAGGAAAAGATGCAAATGACTCTGCAATTCGAGTCAAGCACACAGAGGCATGTTCTAAGACCTGCAGAGGGTATTATTTGGAAGGCCAGTGTCATCAGGTAAAAAAGGAATTCAATGTTGCAGGATAACTGCATGTAAATAGAAAACAATGTAAAAAACAAAATCTACCTTAGAATCATGATAATGAAGAAGATTTGTGAGCAAGGGCACAGCTTCCATAACAAAATCGGCTGCATCAGAAGGTAATTTCTTGCAGATGTTTGCTGCAGTCGACAAAGCTACTCTCTGGACATTCCATTAGTCATTTCATTGTTAAACAACAGATAAAAAATTTAATTTAAGATCATTTATAGTAAATAGACTACAGTTTCAAACGACATTTAATGTTGACAGCTTTAGGTAAATTATTAGATAAAATTGATCATTTGTTGATGTAATTATTTGGGAATTATGATAAACTACCTGAACACCGGTGGAGAAAAAGTCTAGATATGATAGCACTGCCATAAGAGCCCCCGCACGAAGACATGCAGTTGGGTGCTCTTGAGAAATCTTCTTCAATGCTTGCAATGACTGCAATTTATAGGAAATATCACTTTAGTAGTTAAATAGAGCTCAACATCATCAGTGAGAACTTACAACAGTCTGAAGAAATACAGCATCCAGAATTGATAAATTGAATCTTTGAATGCAGTATCCAAAACGAATTCAGTTGAGTAAATCAAACGTGATTTTATAAAATTGCCAAGTCTCAAAAGTGGTTGAGAGAGTGGTTGAGTAGTTGAGTGCTGTGAAAATTGTAAGCAAGAGGTCAAAGTGTCAAGTCCCCAAGCTGGCTGCTTCTGTGAATATCCTGGGCCTCACCCAATGTCCCTATGTCGCTTCCACGTTAGGTTGGAAAAACTGCAACCAAATAGTTTACCCGAGTACCATCCTCCAAATGAGGTGAGGGTAAGTGGCAGAAACCCTCCCGGTAATGTTCATTTCATCAATTAAAAAGGAAAATCTAGTAATGTGCATTTCAACAATTAAAAAGGAAAATGAAGTTTGAGTAACTCTGATAATTATTTCCCAACCCATAACATAAAATCAAACTTTTAACCACTCCTAAGAATTCTGATTACATTTTCACTACAAAAATAAAAAGTAAATAGTTGATTATTGAATAGGTCTAACATTTCCAATCTTAAAGTAAGGGTCACAAGGCCAGAAGGCTTCAGTGATATTGCAATCACCTGTTCTGCGAGATCCATGTACTCAATAGTTAGCAAGCGGGCACAGAAACATGGAACTGCACCATAATGCACCACCGCGGAGCACGACGACGGCAGCACGTCGCATAGATGAGTCAGAGCCCGCGCTGCAAGAAGCATTATATCTGCATTACTCTCGTGGTTGAGAAGACTCACAAGCACTGGCACAAAAGAATCCACGGAAAAGCTGCTGAGCGATTCCTCGGTTCCAATGGACAAAAGTTCACACAGCTGCGTAAGCGCCTCAACCTGTCGGCCTTCTTCGCCATCGGCCCGAAGCCCCGACAGAATTCTCTTTAATCGGCTGCTCTGGTGCGAAGACGGCACAGAAGAGGGCAAGAGATCGTCGAGACCTGCACCCAATTTTCTGAGAAGGCCCTGTAGTGCGCTGCTAGCAGAGGTCAGGTTCTGGTGGAGTATGCTCACGCCCTCACTGTCATTATCGTCGTCCGGGGGCGCTCCGGCGCCATCTATGCTTAACCCTACGGCCCTGTCACGGCTTCTCTCGCTTTCCTTTTCCTTTCCCTTGTCTGTTTCTTTGTCTCGCTTAGCACCAGCAGGCTGGCTCTCATCGCGTCCATAATTCCGCTTCCCGGAATCCCTGCGAAAGGCAGAAGCCGACGACTCGGTGGCGCCAGAATCCATGGCCGCTTCCTGCGAACGCGAACTAGCCACTGTTGCACGAGGGCGAGGCGGGATCGCCAACGGCGATGACGATGTGACGGTAGTGTTGGCTGATTTTAGCGAATGGCGAGCTCGTTTCGAAGCCCGAGATGATGCAGAAGAAGACAACTGAGGAGGGGCTGAGGCCTCCGCCCGCTTCCGGCTGCGCGTTTCCATACAATTACTTCAAACCCCAATCTTTCGCCCCCTTCGACATCTAAACTCTCAATCCACCTAATTCATCCATTTACGCCCTGATTTATCTAAAAAAAACTAGAAAACAAAAAAACCCGGAAGCTTCCAAGCAGCAGTCCAAACCCTAGACGAATTTCGCTGTCAAAATCAATACTGCAACAAAATTACCTGAAAGCTTCCAAGCAGAAGTCCAAACCCTAAAGCGAATTACGCTCTACTGCAAAATTGTACAGACAAAACATATATATAACGGATAGATTAAATGAACAAAGGCCGTGAGAATTGAACCTGGAACCTGGTCTGATCAAAGCTCCCGAGGGCCTTGGCGATCGATCGCAGAAATGAAATGAAGAAATTGATATATATCTATAAATAAAATTAATCTGGACTCACAACCACCGCCTTTAGCCCTCCATGTAAACGCATAAATGATATCATACGCTACATAAAATATATTCTCCTTTTTCTTCTACGCAGAACTTTTCATTCCCTTAATGAGTCAATTAATAAACACCAGTAAATATATGTTTCTGCCCCCAAAAATGACGCGATTTTGTTTTTATGTTTTTGGTTGTTGGTTTTTTTGGGGTGTTTTTTTTTCAAATAGGTAAACTTTGGCCTTCCATAACCACTACCTTAACGGTCCCATGGAGTTGATTGTCTTCGGATTTTCTAGATTGGATGATCCCACGGAAGTGATGAGCTTCCGATTTTATAGACCACGCGGTCCCATGGAAGATAGAGAAAGGCGCTAACATGAAGAAAACATCAAAACCTATATTTGTATAAAGGCGTAAGTTACAAAAACATTGTTTGTATTTGTTTGTTGATAGACACCCAACCATGCCATGTCACATATATTCTTATATATTCTATGTCAAAGTTAAAGAGGTTATGGGCCAACCAAACCCTTAAAAAAAACAATCAGATTTACCTATTATAAAAACCATATTTATAGTCTTTATGTAAAAGAAAGGATGAGGATACATATAGTGAAGCATTGGGTGAAGCTATTCTAACTTATATGTATGTTGTACCATTGCATTGCATTCTAATTTATATGTATGTTGTACCATTGCATTGCCATGTGCCCATCTCCTTAAGTATGGTGCTCGTCAAACCTTTTGTGACTTAATGTGTAACTAATTATTACAATAATGGCCATTGCCATGTGGAAGTGTCGATGCAATACCATTATACAACCTTTTTTTTCGAGAAGAAAAAGAGTTGTTCATTGATATTCCATAAGAATCAAAGGTAACTAATACAAAATCGTGATATAGATATCACTTAGTAGCTGCAAGAAAGAGAGGGTTCTATGTCAGCACGAAAAAGGCCTAAGAACAGCCATTACGTGAAGAGAATCCAGACCAAGCCAAGATAATCTGCAACAAACACTCCAATCTCGTTCAAGTATGACCTACCAGGAAAATCCATTTGGAGCACATAAAGAACCCAGTAAGCTTATCCAAGGAAGCACTAGGGGGGAGTAAAAAACCTCATCCCCTATGGAGTCCAATGGATCATCATATCCAAGATACCAAGGACACATAGTGGTAAAGAGAAAGTATGTACTCAAATCAAAACCAAAAGGTTGATGAGTAGGCCACTCATAACAGAAAGCTCTTTAAAAGAGTAGAAAGGAACCTCCCCTAATAATATCTCCTTCAAAAATTCCCGAGAAGGAGAGAAGGCCAAATGCCAAAGAAAGTGCTTCCTTCAATAACCTATCATCACTCTTAGTGTGCTCCCTATAGACATATCGAAAGTCTAGGGAAAGAAATGAGGCTTTGATCTTAGTGATTTTGTCATACCAATAATCCAGATCAAGTGTCGAAAGTGTTGCCTAAGAATTAGCCCGATTAATAATGACTGATGAGTCTCCACACACATGAAGGGAAGGAAGACCAATAGCAGCCGCAAAGAACAACAAAGCCATAGAGCAAGCAATTATGGCCTTGTATCGGTGCTTGCCCCACGGCCCATTTTAATGTGGAAGAAATGGGACTGGTTTAAATAAAGAGTGATGCTCGCACCGCCAATCGTTGACGCTGCAGCCCCATCAAAAAAACCAGAAGTGTAGATGATGGCGGGAGCTATACCAAAATCCCTAAGTTTCTTTTTGGAGCTAGCCACACGAAAGGAATTTACTTGGTTCATAATTATGTAGCAAAGAGGGACAATAATCGGAGGTCTATCCTCAAAAATAGATGTTCCAGATATAGAATAAAGGCAGGTAGAGCAAGTCCTGATCCCGCATGAACCAACTGTCTAGGTTTTCCAAAATAGTAGAAGCCACTCAAGGGAAAAACAACTTAAATTGTAGATAGATAGAGTCACGGACAGCCCGAGCAAAAGGGCAAGAAACAAAAATATGGTTCATCGTTTCCTCATCCAAATTGCATAAACAACATCTGTTTGGACGAGACCAACCCTTCTTTGACAAATTGTCCCAAGTAGAGATACGGTTCTCCGAGCAAAGGCATAAGAAACACTTGAGTTTGATCGGAATGTGCTAGGACCATAACTGTAAATAAATCCAACCAGAAGATTTCGGCAAGTTAGAAGAAACAATAAGATCATAAGCCAAATTGACCGTGACCTCATCGTTCACATTATTATGCATCCAAAGCAACGAGTCCTGCTTGTCTGAAAGTCTAATGCCTCCATGAGATAAACCTAATGAGTCCATTCAGCCTTCCAAGCACCATCAAGGTCCAGATCTTCTGATGTTAACCAATAGGAGTGAGCAGATATGCCTTCCCCTAAGTTGCGGGATTGGTTGACCGTGCTAATGCCAAAATCATAGAGATAGTCCTGCAAATCTTCTTAAAGTAAATAGGACGAATTCTAACCTGCAATAGGGTCAATATCGAACTTCATCATTTTTCCATTTCCAGCTTTCCATCCCATAACATGACTTATCCAAGAGAGAGTCTGAATGAAACCATTCCAAAAGTGAAAGGTGCGTTGCACAGAGAACCTTTGTCGATGCAACCAGCCATCAATAGGAGAGTTTTTAAGGTATTTGGCCCATGTCACTTTATTCCAAATACCTGAACCTTTCAGGACCGTCCATGGGCTTTTTAGCCTGAGAGAGATACTAAACCATTCCAAGTTGTTGATGTTCCAACCCCCATATTCATAGGGCCGCGAGATAGTATACCAATCCGCTAGGTGCATCCTACGTTTGTGAACCGTGGCCCCCCAAAGGAATGAAAAAATACATTGACGGAGTCTGCTCAAAATAGATTTAGGGTTTCTTGCCAATGCAAGCCAATAAACAAGGATACCAGACATGGCAATTTAGATAAGAATCAATCGACCCCCCAAGGTTAAGAATTTGTAACACCAATGGCTGATTCTTTTCTCAAAAAAATTTAAGATCCATCTTTAGTCATTTATACCATAACCTAGGGCTTAAGTCGATACCCCAAATATTTAAAGCCTAAATCAATAGGGTCCATTTTAAAGGGCAAGATAGTTGAAATGCCTCTACTAACCTCCTCATTCAAGTCATTGTAAAGAAAAGCAGATTTGTCCAAACTAATAATCATTCCCAAGGCTGAGGAGAAGAGGTCCAGGTTTTCCTTATAAGCAAGCCACTCCTCCAAAGTTCCCATTCCAAACAACACCACATCTTCCATGAAGAGTAAGTGGGTTAAGACAAGTAAGGGAGATATCTTAACACCTTGGATCATTCCCTTTTCTCTTATGATCTTCGATGATAAGACTGAGCCCTTCAATTACCAAGAGGAAGAGAAGAGGTGACAGTGGGCACCCCTGGCGAATGCCCCTTGAAGCATTAAAGAATCCCAACGAAGAGCCATTGACAAGAACGGAAAAAGTTTGCAGTGGAGACACAACCCATGATCTAGTTTACCGCACCCAAAGGCAATCCAATTTGTAAAAAAACAAGACGCGGAAAAGTCCAGTTCACTCTGTCAAAACCTTTGACAAGATCTAATTTAAGAACCAAAGCATTCAACCTCTTGGACTTTATAGATGTAATATTTCCTGATTTATTCCCACAGGCTCAAGAATTTGCCTATTCTTAAAAAAACCAAATTGCTCTACAGAGATAGCCCTATCAAGGAAAGGCTTAAGTCGGTTAGCAATAATTTTAGAAATAAGTTTATAAATCATGTTGCACAGATATATAGGGCGATAATTCGCAAAGGATTGCATCTTTTCACTTTCAGTGTGAGGGTTAAGAAAGTAGAGTTGATCGACTTTAAAATCGTCCCATCTTTCCTAGACTGTTCCACAACCTTCAATAAGTCATCACCCACCAGCCTAAAGAAAAATAGGAAGTTTTCTACTGGCCATCCATTGGGACCAAGACTTTTGTCCTTCTTAAAACTTTTGAAAGCAACCTCAACTTCAGACAACGACACTACTGAACAAAAGTCGGTTGCATCGTATACCGAGAAAAAAGGCAGAAAGAGCTTAGTCACCTTTAGTTGATTTGTGATGAGAGAGCTCCCATCATCCATACATAAGGAAGAAAAGTGGTTTTCCCCCAAGGATTTGAGTTGAGCTCTATCATCAACCATAATACCTTCATCATTCTTAATAGCCCAGATAGAATTGAAATTCCTTCTTCCTGACGCAAAACTGTGGAAAAATTTAGTATTTGTGTCTCCCTGATGAATCCAGTTGGCCCTACTTTTTAATTTCCAAGTAAAAACTTAATGAGCCAATAACTTTTATTTTCAGTGCTTCAAAGAACCCAAACGAAAAGGCTCCTTCCTTATTAAATTGAGCACATAGATTTGTGGACCAACACACAACTCACAAGATATATCATACAATTTACTCAGCAATTGAAGAATGAAACAATGCAAAAATGGCTTGCAACTGTGAATGCTTTCATTAATCAAAAGTAATTAGATAATTAATTACAATGAAGTACAATGGCTAAATAGCCTCATGC
Organism: Pseudotsuga menziesii; assembly: GCA_001517045.1. Taxonomy (NCBI): domain Eukaryota; kingdom Viridiplantae; phylum Streptophyta; class Pinopsida; order Pinales; family Pinaceae; genus Pseudotsuga; species Pseudotsuga menziesii. The sequence goes on along the minus strand of LPNX010682977.1, from coordinate 316,005 downwards.
AATTCGAATCCATGTGAGGAATTTTGAATTGGTTTGACTCTACTTGACTGAATGGTTAACTAACCTTGTCTAAATCATTATGTGAGTTCATCGGAGTTCAAAATCCAAACTCAATTGTCTAATTCAGTGTTAACTAGTCTAATCGACTGAGGTAGGTGAGTAAATGCGCCTCACCCGCATGCAGCCATGCAAAGCTAGCGCTAACTGAGTAGAACTAAGTGTAACAGACTAGAACTGAATGTAATTGACTCCTAACTAAGCTTGACTAGTCACCAACTAAACTCAACTAATGGAGGTTGGTTTCGACACTCCCAGTGGCTCCTAATTTGTAGGGATTGATCTAGGAGGCTCCTAAACCGATGCATGCAAGTGCAATCAGTGGTAGTTGGCCTCAATTAGTGTTCCTTACACTTTAGTAACTAGTACATGTGCCCCAATTAGGCCAAGTGGACCTAATGGTGCTAGTGATTTAGACATAAATGACCAAATTAGACAAGGGATGGTTATAATCCTAACACCCCCCTTAAATGCTAACTTGGACAATTTGTGGGCCCTGGTAACTAAGACCATAGGTCACCCATTACAACAAGTAAAGTAAAGTAACTGCTCAATACAAGGAGCTGGGGAAAAAACCACATGGGAAAAAATCCCCCCCTCTAACTAAGCAGATAGAATCAGGATTCAAGTTTGAAAAACTTGAAAATATGTTGGTGCAATCTCTATGATGTAGCGAAGCAGCATGCATGATGTTTTGTGCATAGGTATCCTGGGGCCTGGCATGTAGACTTCTCCATCTTCTCCCAAAATGATGATGGAAGGAAGGAGGAATGTAACCTTTGCCTATTTCTGGATGAAGAGGTGTATGATCCACTATTTTCTTCTGAAGGCAGTGTAACTGATCATCCCTTGCCATGTAGCATATTACAGGGAGGTTGTTGCATCTCTCTGAAGGAGGTAAGATTACATGACATAGCGCAAGGTTCTTTGTCTTCTGAGTGTCATATGGATTTCCAGTCATCTTCCTAGCTTCCCGCTTGGGAGTAGGGACTAGATCTGGATCTGAATCACCCTAAATCTCAATCTCATAAACTGATACAGCTGAATCTGCAATACTAGTGAAAATTTCAAAAGAAGTAGATGGAATGTTTTTACCTTCCCTATCAGGTGGCAGCTGAGAGTGTATTGGTTCTGGAAATGGCATGAAGTGTGAGAACTCATATGCCTTAGAGGCATGATTTGCAGCACCCTCCACTATGATGTGCCGAGTACATATATCTATGATCTCCACTAAGTCTGGACCAAATATCACTCGCTTTGGAAAGCCAGTATGAGTCATCTGGTATACAGATAACAAATTTGCAACCAAGGAGAGCACATAAAGCACATATTTGAACTTTCCATGTTCAAGCTTGATAGAAGCCTTCCCTTTGGCTAGAATTTGACTATTATTTCCCATCTGAATACTAGGACCATCAAAATACTGCAAGGAAGAGAATGATTCTCTAGATGCAACCATATGATTGGAAGCTCCAAAATCAATGAGGAAAGCATGTGTTGTTGAGCAGCTAGCCTTCAGTGCATGGCAAGTCTCTTCATGTTCTTCAGTTTCTTCTCTATGGTCAACCTTCCTTGCGCTAGCAGGTACAGTAATTTTATGTTTCTTCAGAAGAAGAGCCATCCCATCAATTGTTCTTCTCATATAGGAGCTTTCTGGATGAAAGCCCCTTCCACAGTAAGAACAAAGGGTCTTTCCTTTGCCATTCTTCTTGATCCTCTTTGAACCTAAAGGCTCATTTGACTGCTCTTTCTCCACAGGAGACTCGTCCTTTTGATTCCCTTTATCATTCACTACCTTATGTCCTCCTGCAACCAGTGCTTGATCTTTGGAAGATCGAATGATCCCCATTTGGATTAGTTTGGCATGCTCTTGGGTGAGAGATTCAATGAACGAGTTAAGAGTAGGAATCCTCCAATTTGGAGTAGTAAGCTTCACTTAATGAAAGGTTGATACAAATACTGAGCAGTATACACTAAGTTTTGAGAGAATGGCAAGGATGAGTTGACCATCCTCCTTCTCAACCTTGCACAACTTCAACTAGAACACTAGATGCTTGAATTTTGTGAAGAAGTCATTCGAAATTGGCTGAATGAAGAGAAATCAGCTCATTCTCTATCTGATAGATACTCAGTTCATCCTGCTTATCAAATAAGGAGGCAATCTTATCCCAAACCTACTTGGGAGTCTTCAATTCATTGATGTGGAAGAGAAGATCATGAGAGATTGAGAGGCATACGCATCCATAGGCTTCATCAAGCCTATTCCAATACTTTTCTTTATCAACATAATGGATTGGCTCTGCCTTTGTCTCCATTGCAAAACTGAAGAGTCTTTTGGAGGTAGCTGCATCTCCATGTCCTCCTTCCACTGGTGGTAGTTGAAAGGAGTGAGAAGCTCCATTGGAGGGGCCATTTAGAATGCAATGAAGGAGACTGAGCTACTGTAGCGAATGTAATGAAGGAGGCTGAGATGCTTGTGGCGAATGTAGTGAAGAAGACTGATAAACCTGTAAATCACATAATCAAACAAACAAAATAAGGTCGACAGTTTGCACTTTTGGAATTTCCTTCACACCCAGCATAGTTGATCAAGCAAGCTTGATAAACAATTCCTTAACTTGGGATATAAGTGGTAAATTCTCCACTTTTGGTGCAGTACTGGAAGGAGCAATTTTGCTCAATTTTATTATTATTATTATCCAAGTATGAATTTGTAGTGAGAGAAGTGCCTTGTCCTGCCGAGGCTCTGATACCATATTAAATTGAGCACATAGATATGTGGACCAACACACAACTCAGAAGATAAATCATACAATTTACTCAACAATTGAAGAATGAAACAGTGCAAAAATGGCTTGCAACTGTGAATGCTTTCATTAATCAAAAGTAATTAGATAATTAATTACAATGAAGTACAATGGCTAAATAGCCTCATGCAATTCGAATCCATGTGAGTAAATTCGAATTGGTTTGACTCTGCTTGACTGAATGGTTAATTAACCTTGTCTAAATCATTATCGGAGTTCATCAGAGTTCAAAATCCAAACTCAAGTGTCTAATTCAGTGTTAACTAGTCTAAGTGACTGAGGTAGGTGAGTAAATGTGCCTCACCTGCATGCAGCCATGCAAATCTAGTGTTAACTGAGTAGAACTGAGTGTAACAGATTAGAACTGAATGTAATTGACTCCTGATTGAGCTTGACTAGTCACCAACTGAACTCAAGTAATGGAGGTTGGTGTCGGCACTCCTAGTGGCTCCTAATTTGTAGGGATTGATCCAGGAGGCTCCTAAACTGATGCATGCAAGTGCAATCAGTGGTAGTTGTCCTTAATTACTGTTCCCCACACTTTAGTAACTAGTACATGTGCCCCAATTAGGCCAAGTGGACCCAATGGTGCTAGTAACTAAAAATAGGCTGAAAGGACTCCCGAATTAGACATGACTCCTGATTTAGACATAAATGACCAAATTGGACAAGGAGGATTATAATCCTAACATTCCTTTGAAAGAATGCATGAGGGACAAGATGTAAAGAGGAGTTGAATCTCCACATCAATATCAACAAGTTCTTTCCCCTGATTCCGAAGTTGCTCTTTTTCCTAGCATTTTACCACACCTTTTAGTCTTTTAAGTTTCAAAATCAAAAGAGACATAGCATCGTCAATAGGTAAGGGATCCTCAAACAACAACGAAGTACTAACAATATGAGAAAAAAGCCTCCTCCATCAACCATGCTTGGTTGAATTTAAATGGAAAGTTGTGCATAAAAGTATAATCATCTAATTACAAACATACCGGGAAGTGATCAGAAATTTTCGAAGGATGGGACCAAGACCTGTATCTTGAAAAGAGAGGGAATAAATGATTGAAAGCAATGTGCCTATCTAGCCTTTTGCTTATGCCCACAGCCCCTACACGACCATTTCTCTAGGTTGGACCCCATCATACAACTCAAAATGTGGTATGTATCAACATGAGGGTAAATGTAACACAACTTCACATTATGTTCAATGTTCTTTCCCTTCAATTATTGCATTGAAATGAGTATTCTACATCGAGGTATGGAGGAAATTTAAGGTTTGTAAGAAACAAACCATAGAAAGGAAACTTGTCTCCCATCTACCAAATTTCTCAAGCTTTCCCTCTTGGTCGAATGTATCCCTGATGGAGCTTAGCTATCCCAACAAACATTGATTGAGCATTTTAGTGAGCCAAAACCTCACATCTCCAAGTTGGTTTCATGGATCGACTTGCCAAGGGCTTTAGTTACGAGAGATAAGGGGAGAATATATGCATTACAACAAAAGGTTTTTTACTTTTCATTTTTAGAATATTATGGACAAAAAAATTGTCGTAAGTGGTGGCCCCTAGTTTCACTAATAGAAATCAAGTTCAGTTTTAAAGAAATGGGATGATGGATTCAATTCGAGTCTTCCTCTGAGGGATAATATTTACATGTGGGTTAGGGTGTCAAGGCTACCACTCCATTAACCTACTTAAAGAGTTATGCAGGTTGTTGGAGATAAGATGGTTTTTTTTTCAATACTAAGCTCTATAAATCATAACTTATTAAGGAGTTTTGAGCATGCTAGTGAGAATGTTCACGAATCGAGGTCTCCCAAAAACTATCATCCTATAATAAGGAGGTAATGAATGACATTAAATCAAAAACCTTCTATTTCATTGTAGATTATGTCTCAAGCAAGGTGACTCACATATGAGTTGACAGGAAAGGATGATATGCTTCGTAAATGGAAGAGAGTCAAGGATACCACTTCTAAAACTACGAAGTCCAAGCATATTAGGGATGATAACCTTGATAAATTGTTGATGAAGGAGGCAATGTGTAACAAATGAAGTGTGGGTGGATCAATTTACGGGAACTCCTCAAAATGCAAGGGTGGGTGTAAAAAATGTCAAGAAGGTGGGTCAATCTAGGAAGTGTGGTAAGGATGAGGGTTTTTTGGAGGCACTCGTGCAATAGTCTAGTTATGTGGAAAAGGAGATAGTGTTATGGACATAATAAGTAATCATTAAATAATTTATGAACATAATAAGTAATAACTAAATAATTAATAATTAATAGCTATGGTGATTAAGAGACACCTCGTTTGGGTGAATAGTCATCAAGAGGACATATTTATACGGGTCCCTTATCATTGTAAAGATCATTCTATTATCTATTACATATTAGATACCATTCTTATGAATTATTTAATCTTCCAAGTATTTTGGTGATTATTTGTGTGAGTGAACTATACTTTGGCTCATTTGGTATTAGAGCGAGTCGACCCTTAGCCATTATTTACACTTTGTGTAAATTTGGTTTTTAACCATTATCTTAGTGTTTCACTAAAATTGTGATCTTTGACCAAGAAGTAAAATCAAGAAGGAGAAGAAGAAGAAAAGGGCGAAAATAAAAACAACTCATTGTATTAGATTAAAGTGTCTTAAAAGCCTATTTAATAAAATATATTGTAAGGGTGAGTCCCAAGGCTTAATATTTATTTTATATAAAAGTTATTCCCCAAGATTTGAACTTGGGTGGGGAGGGTAACATTCTTCTTCCCAACCACCCAATCTACACACAATCTACAAAGAAGTTTTAAGAATAAAAGAAGTAATCAAAGGAAGACAAATTATCGTTGAAAATGTTAAATCAAAGGAAAAATCTTCGAAGAAGTCAAATCCAATTGAAGACTCGTCAAAGAATTCAAAGTCATAAGAACGATTATCTATCATCGAAGAAGTCAGAGACCGTGGAAGCTGGTTTGTGACTACAAATAAAAGAATTAGAAAGAAAGTTAAGGCGTTATCGAAGAGACAATGAAGTTTTACGCGACATGAATACAAAATCAGAAGTAATGATTAAACTACATGAGATACAAGAAAGGTTCAAGGAACAAAACAATTTCAACCAAAGAAAAATCATATAAAAAAATTGTATAAAAAAATCGAGGAATTAAAAGACGAAAGTGATCTCAAATAGAGATTAAAAAACCAAGATACAAAAAAAGAAATAAAAGATTATGAAGCAAAAATAATGCGCTTGAACAAAATCGTTAACGACAATAATGAAGAACTGACACAGATACGAAAGAAATTAGAAGATCAAGAATAAAAAATCGACCATTGTCAACAAAAGATAAAAGTTATTCAACAACAAAATGACGACTCTAAAAAGGAACACAAGTTAGAGTTTGCAAAAAGTAATAAAGCATTATCCAAAAATTCTTAAGAAATTTCCACACTAAAGGACCATAATAAGACGTTAGTCACGAAAATTAAGAAGTTGAAAAATAGTTGGAAGGCATAACACTCTATAGAAGACATTGAAGGAAAACTTCTAGACAAGCAGGAAGAAACAACTGCATCAGAAATCATAAGGAAGATCTTAAGGAACAACTTAAGAAGTCCGAAGATGACAGAAAGTCGCAAGTAGAATTGATTAAGAAGCTTCAAAATGATAACATGCAGTTAGAAAACAAGTTGGAAAAGATATATAATGAAACATTAAAACCTCAAGAAATGAAAATACAACCACAAACTCATATCAATGCTCAAAATACGACACTAAAGAAAATGACATTCTGAAAATTCTCTATCGATGCCCCAATCATAAAACCGATATTATAGAAAGGGGGGAATGTTGAAAGATAATGGTACTAATGTGATCAAAGCTCCCGACGACAGATCAATAGGGGATCCCAATAATCAACAGTAAATCAAATTGGGATGGATTGATCCATCAAGATATCGAAAGTTATGCTCTACACTTAGAAGTGTGTATCGACATGTTTAGTCAGCTACGACGTCACAAGGAACTATGCGACAACATTATAAGGCTTTGATGACAAAGCCTTTCCAAGAGAGAGTTAATGTTATGAACATAATAAGTAATAATTAAATAATTTATGACAATAATAAGTATTAACCAAATAATAAAATAATTAATAGTTAGGGCGATTAAGAAACACCTCATTTGCGTGAATAGTCACCATGAAGACCTATTTATATGGGTCCCTTATCATTGTAAAGATAATTCTATTGTATATTCAATATTCAATATTATATCGGATTATTGAAGTGGGATTTTTTTGCAGAGGCCAATCGTGGTGATCTCATGAGTTGCGCAAGGTTTTGTTAGGGCCATGGTCGTGGGCTGGGGCATGCCGATCCATGTAAGCAACCCCTCTGATTTGCATCTCTTGGATTGTAGACCTTCCTCACCTCATGCTCCCCAGGTTGGCTCCATGGATTCTCATCTGCCAGATCCTCCTGCGGACGATCCTCGAAGTACCCTAGATCTTGCTTTTTAAGCCTTGGTTGCCTCCACCCCGTTTCTTCTTGCAGGGCTAACTCCAATTTCCAATTTTGTGAAGCGAGTAGTAGTGCCAAGGCTTCAAATCATGTCGGCAGTTTCACGAATGGAAGCTTTAGCTCTGAGCAAGTGAGGTCTAATTGGGCAGTTCTCAAGGATCTAGCCATCTCCAAAATCCATGGAGATCTAGATCTGCAAAAATTGGATGCCTCTCATCATCAGGGGTTTGCAAAACTGTTTCTGCAACAAATGATTTCACACCTTTATTTTCGAAAACAAAGAAGATAAAGATCTTATTTTCCGAAGTGGCCCTTATTTTATGGCCCCCCTAGGTCTATATTTCAACCGATGGAAACTTTCTTTTTATCCATAAAAGGATGTCCCTTCAGTAGTGTCGCTCTGGGTTCAGTTATCTCATTTACCTCTCCATTGCTGGAATGATGAATCCTTGCAGTCAATCGAGAATTCATTAGGAAGATACATAGACAAAGCTGAACCAAAGAGTCCTCTGTTCGCCTGTGCCAGAATACATGTAGAGGTAGACTTAGAGAAAGGACCTATGGAAGGATTTATTCTGTTCATGGATGGATGGGAATTCTATTAGAAGGTAGATTACGAACAACTGCCATTTAAATGCAGGAAATGGCATGAATACAGACACTTCGTAAATAACTGTCGTAAGTCTTCACAAGAAGAAGCTGAAAAAAATCCAGAAGAAGGCTGGCAACAAGTAAAGAGGGAAAACAAAGCAATACCTACCTCTTCTAGTAACCTCAGGAAAGGACAGGAAAAAACTCAGGAGCAACCTATAAAACGCATCGGAACCCTCATCAACAATCAATTTGATGCTCTCCAAACCGAAGGAGGGGAAATACCAGATCTAGAAGCTCATAACAAGGAAGATAGTATAGAAGGCAGCAAGATTCAATCCCCGGTAGCACTTCCCCCAATATAGATAGAAGAGGTCTCAAAAAAGGTTCCTAATAGATCGGCCTCCCCTAGAGGAACTTGGGCAGAGATGGTGGCAATAGATGAAGAGAACATGGGGAAAACATATGAAATATCACCTCCCTTGGGAGAACATGGGTAGAAATGGTTAAGCAAAGCAGGATCAACCCAAAGCTGGCATCTCCATGTCAATCATCATCTCAAGAAACCCAGGAAACAACAGGGCTAGGGCCATCCCAAGCCACAAGAGGAAGAAAATCTTAAAAGAAACAATGAGAGAAAGAGGTAGAAAGATAAATAGAACTAGGAAGGAAACTCAGCATAGCAGATACCAGACTACTTCAAAATGTCAAATCCTCTGGAGCCAGAGACTTCAGACCCCAAGCAGGGTCTCAAGCAACTAAAAAATAATGAAACTAGTCTCTTGGAACTGCAAAGGCCTAGGAGGATCAATCAAGTTAGAAGCTTTGAAAAACATTCTGCTCGTCCAAGAGACTAAGATTCCAGAAGATGAGGTTATGAGCAGGTCATCTCTCTTATGGAAATACAGTGTTGGGAAGGCCATTAGTTCTAGAGGCGCTTCAGGGGGATTAGCAACATTCAACAGAGCAGATAAATTTGACATCAAATCAACAAAAGAAAGCATGCACTGGTTATTAGTTGAAGTGCAAAGTAAAAGCAACCTGGAATTTATTTACATTTGCAATGTATATGGGCCTACCCATTACAAAGAAAAAATGGATTTTTGGGACTCTTTACTTTCTCTGAAGACGGATGTTGAGCCGCAAAAAGACCACATTTTATTCATCTTTCCTATACTATTTGTCATCTTTTTCCTATCGTATCCTTCCATAAAACCTTTAATATTCACCACTTTCATAATAAATCTGGGTTTATATTACCATTTTCCAAATCATTTATTTTTGAGTATTTTGAGTGAATTTGTGGTTAATTATTGAGAAAAATAACATATTTTCATTATACTTTAAAGTTGGATGAGTTTGGTGATGTTTATAGGTGTATTTGAAGATTTTAACAAGCTCAAAAGTGGCCATCTAGCCTCAAATTCGAATTTAATCTTCTAGATGTGAGCTAACTTCAAGGAGAAGATCATAGAGGTGTGGAGAGAATATCTCATCCAATATTTGTTCAGGATTTGAAGGGATGAGTTGTAGATTTGTTGAGGATTTTGAGGGATAAGTTGAGAGAATTGTGGATATGTAATTATGATCAGTTATCTTGAATTTATGTATAAATAGGAGGGCTCTCTCCTCATTTTGGTTAGAGATCTCTCTAGTGGTTTAGAAGTAGAGAATAGTTCAGAGTTAGTCATAGAATGGATTTTTGATTGTAATGGAGATTATGCTTTGATGCAAATCTTGTACTCTTCCATGTTAATATATATTTTCAACACTTTCTTTCTTATGAGTTGTTATGTTTTGCTCATGAATTGTTAGTATAGATTTACCGTGAGCTCACAAGTTAATTTTGATTGCTTTATACCGGTTTATTTTATGCAATTTTGGTCTTGCTTTATTAAGTTAATTTATGCAATTAGATTTATTTCCATCTAATTTCCTGTTTTCATAACTTAGATTCAATTTCAGTTATAGATTAAGTTCAACGACACTCTTCCCTTGCATATATTTTGTTTGTACCTCACAAATTTACGCTCTCTCTCCGGGTTGACAATTAAATCGTTGGAATTCTGTTATAATTTGATCAATGTTTTTACCAAACATTTTGGCGTCGTTGTTGGGGAGGTGCTAAAAGGGATTAGAGTTCAGATAGGTAGATAGTTTGTTTTTACATAGAAAGGGGGAGGGGGAACGATAAAACACAAGGATGATTTCACAACGGAATTTCCGGGATTTATGTGATGTAACAGCCAGACGCATCCACTTTAGTGGGTCGCCCCAAAGCCTTAATTGTTTTTGCAAAGTGTTTATTTTCCTGAAATGCAAGTTGTTTTTATGCAAGTTTCTTTTATAGTTTTGTAGTGAAATTTTTTTGTTTGTTTTCATTTTTGGGCGCCTTTATTTCATACTAACTTGCTCTAACTTTTTATCTGTTCATTCTTTGTTTTGTACAAATTTTTGTGCACCTTTTCATTTCTATTTTTGCACTCGTTTTGTGCTATTGTTTTTTTTTGTGCTTGTCGTGTACTCATGTTTTTTCTAGTACTTGATTTGATTCCAGTAAAATGATTTTAGGATGAGCATAAGCTTAGAACGGCTTGCTTAGGTCCTCGCAAAAGCCAGGATCTGCTCTTCTCAAGAAGAGGAGATCTTGATAGTATCTAAAGATGTAATTACTCCTCCTGAAGCGATAGTATCTAAAGATGTAATTACTCCTCCTGAAGCAAACAAGGAAGAATTGACATTTGAAGAATCTTGCATAGCAGATGAAGAACACCTGTTCGAACTGGAGGTTGAAGAGGATGAAGAAGGGATATCAGGTGATCATCATGCAAACAGAAGCTGCATAAAACAATGGTTCCAAGTAAGTACTAGGTTAGATTGATTTTGTTTTTGTTTTTATTTTATTAATTCATATTTTCAACTTTCAATTTTTTACATTATTGAATATTCTAGGTTTAGTTTTGCAAAATTAAAAGATAATTTTGGTTTACTTTTTTTAGATGTATGGTTTCACTATAAATTTCACTTCTGCTAAATGATTGTAAATTTCAATTATAATAGAATAGGTAGGTTTTAGTTTCTATTTTTAATTTAAACTTAGTATGTAGGATGTCTTATTTTTCTTTAATATTTCTATTTGTTATTTTTTTTTTCTAATAGTTTTAATTACTATTGTTTTTAATTGTGTTAGGAATTAAAAATAGTTTTAATCTTCAAGATCTAAAAAAATTATGAAACTTTTTAGTCTTTTTTAATTTTTCATTTATAAATTTTCTAAATCATCTTAAGAATAAAAAATACATTAGGAGTTAGTTTCTTTAAAGTTATGAATAGTTAGAATAAATAAAATATTAAACAAATAAAAATAAAAAACCTATATTGTTTTTATTCTAAGTTTGATTTGTTTTTGTTTTAGTTTTTGAAAATTAGATAAATCTAAATAAAATAAAATAAAAAATTACCCTTTAATTTTGTTAGGAATACAAATTTCTAGTTTGCATTTTTTAAATCTAGGAATATTTTAAAATAGAATAAACAAAAACAAGATAAATAAATATATATTATATACATATATATATTAAAATAAATAAAATAAAAAATGTTTTCTTTGTTGTTTTTGTTTTTATTAGTGTTTTAAATACGTTTCTAATTCTAATTTTAGTTTAAAAATTATTATTGAAAAATAATTTTTTATTAAATTTAAACTAGACCTACACATTAAATAATAAACAAGTCCACTCCCAAAACCTGCAAAACTATTAAACATTAGAAAAAGCATTAACAAAATAAATTTATAGTAAAAATAAAAACTTATAAAATATATACATATAACAAAATATTTGAAATCGTTTCCTGTAGCTCCACCTACAATATTAACAAATAAACATTAATGTAAAATTTAAAAATATCTATATATAACAAAACCTGCAAAAAGTCCTCCAAACGCCTCAACCTTTTTGCTCTCCATGTGCAGCTTGTAAACGACCCATCCTCTAGCCTATCTTCTGGTCTGTGCAAAAACCTGTCTTTTGACCTATCTTTCGATCAAAACTTGCTAAGAAAGCTCGCCTTCGATCTGCTGATATGTAACTGAGTCTACTGGATACAACCAGATCTCGGTACACCCATCCTTGCTTACGAGTCTCGATCTAGAAACTGTCCTGTGCATAATAGAAAAAAATTGTGCATGTCTTCTCGCATACGCTCCACCTTATTTGTTAGCCACACCGATGGCTAACAACTAGTTGTAGATATTGTGTCATTGATTCTACGATTATTTAGCACTTGTTACAACCAATTCCGATTTGGCGATTATTTAGCACTCTTTACAGCCAATTCCGATTTGGATGCAAAGATGTTTTCCCACGCGTGAGAGTTATTATTTCACAATTATCTCCTCCCTTCAACAAGATATTTACGTCGGTCTCATAGGATGATGGTTTTGCACACTAGTGGATTGAATTAATGACGAAGTTCAGGGCAATAACGAAGTCTATGTAATGAAAAAACTATGTTGTTCTATCATAGTTGTCAACTGTGGCTGTGAAGGTAGACAGAGTGGTTGGGATCAACAGTGTTAATGCCGCCCTCAAATCTTGCTTAACCTCTGCATGTGATTGCATACTTTGCATGACCTTAATTCAAATCTTACTTAATCTCGACATGTGATTGCATACTTTGCCTGAAAAATTGGAGTTTACAGTGATAAACTAACAAATTCAAACCCATATCAGCTTCGCATTCAAACATACAAATGAAAATGAGCAGATTATGTACCGATATTTCTTCCTAATTAAGTGTGTACATGCATCTTAGTCACAAAAACGGATCCAGGACCGCCATAATCAAGATCTTATATTATAATTTATGGCCGTACAACCAACGATGATTCCTAAGAACTAGTCTACTACATACGTGTGAAGAAATTTGGTACCATGACTGACATGACATTTACAAGGACTGCAGCAAAAAAAAAATGCAGCGAGCATTTTGACAATTTCAAGCATTAAGTTGATGCCAATCCATTTGAGTATTTTGTTGTATAAGCATTGCGCTTCCTCAGACCGACTGTAATTTGTATTAAACTCACCTCATCAATGAGATACGCAACAAATCCTTTACCATTTTGGATCTTCCCATGAAACTTGCATGAGACTTCAGAAGTCTGACAGTAAATGGGCACTCCAGCTATTACTGTTACATCCATTCCTTCCTTCGATGGCGTTATAGGATCAGAGTTTCTAGCGAATATGCTAAGTTTGATGATTGAATCACAAACACCTACCTCCCAGTAGTTACGAGGTTGCGAATCTCCTTCCACCGATTCATTGAAGGGATAATAGAAAGGTAAGCCAATATCTGCGGACTGGTGAGAAATTTTTGGTACAAGTTGGAATATTTTTCTGGGCTTTTCGATTAAGAATGTGTATATTAATAACTAATTCATTGCTCCTTATTAATCGATTAATCTTCGTCATATGTGGGATTTCATTATCTAATTGCAACTGTAAACTTTTATTTCGGTCTTATCCCTTCATATTGATTACATTGAACCACCTTCAAGGATATTTTGACTCATGACAGCTTGATTTCTGGAGGTAAATCGTGGCGCTCTTCAAGAACTGGAGCAGATGTGGATGAAGTATTTTCGATGGGTTTCTTCATGAATTTTGAGCTCAACCCATAAAAAATACAAAATATATGCAAGGGAGCTTCGTTTATTAAATTTTCTAGAAGAGGAGCTTCTCCAAAACCACTAAAAATGCCTCCCTCTCTCTCGCTCGGTGTGACGAGATGTCTCTGTGAAAAATATGCCTACCTCCAACAACCTAATCAAGCTCTCTTTGGCCACTAGATGTGATACGTCGTCGTCCATTGGCATCCATCTCAACGATACTCATCTTCTCTAATTGCTGCAATATATGCCCAACAATAGATCCACTGCTTTTATAGAAATGAAGGAGGCGTGCACCTTTCCTTTTACGACCACCGTAAACTTTACAAAAAAAATCCAACTCCAATTCCCTTTCTCAAATAAATTTTCCTCACCATTAAAGTTGCTCTAACATAGTACCAGTCAGGATCATATGGAGTGAGTTCCTTGAAAGTGGTCGTATTTACAAGGTCAGTCCAATGTGGAAGCCCAATCTTGCCATATCGTTTGAGATGTGTAGCGTAAGCTGTCACAACCTCATAGGGCGAGACGTCTTTTGTGCATGTCGTTGCCATGGCTCGAACTTGTAAATTCCTAACACAAAGCCAACGACCGATAAGGAAATAAGGTTGAAGAAAGGTCGAGGTTAATAAAAGACTCATTTGGGATTATATTATGGGAAAGAAGGTGGTTAGTAAATCTTTTTTTGATTCAAATCATTAACCTGAGAGAGTAGTTAAAATGGTAGATTGCTCAATTGGCCAACCAATGTCTCCTTCCTACTGGATGCGGGTAGACTAACATCGACTCTGTGTGCATATCGCTTCGAGGAGGATGCATCCTTCCAATAATTGATTTGGGTAAATAATAAACTATGTTTAAAGAACAGAACCACCCTCATTCCATCTAAGTAGCCTTTCTATCCATCCAGCTCCTAGAAGGAAGGCTCACCACACCTTATAGGGCATTAGTCCCCATGCCTGTTTTATTTGCTCCTTTTCTTCCTTGCGCTCGGTTTTTCCTTGCACGATAGGTAATAAAAAAAAGGTAAATATGGGGTGTTACATTTATTATTATTATGCTTATATTCAATTTTAAATGGCTCTGTCAGCGCATATAAACCTCGATCTATATGGAATTATTACGGGCTATTTGAAAACGAAAAATGCTTCTCGGATCAGTAATCCCGACTGGGCGTCTTAATTATTTGGAAGAGTATATTGCATACACAAAATCAATGAGAAAACTGTAAATCACCTCAGAGAAAGTGTATTCATGGTATGACAAGCTCTGCAAAATAATGGAATACCTTACCCATTAGAAAATATAATTTTCATGAGTTTTTTGAGCTGGTTAACTTAAAACCAACCCATTCTAAACTTTGAAATCCAACAGATATTATTTATTCTGGATGTTTTAGTATTCACCAATATTTTTCAATGGTAAAGCCACCTAAGGTTATCCACGCAGAAGTCCATGATTTATGACTCTCATTATGTAAATTTACATAATCTAAACTTGTATGATACAACCTTCCCTCATCACTTAATACTTTTGTTTTCTTATTTAAGGATTCTATTGTAAAGATTAAAAACCTTATCAAGATGACTCTTATGGTCTCCCGCCAAACAGTAATATTCACGAAATTAATTCTTTCAATTTGAATAGGGTTTGACTTAACGGTAAAGGATTATTGTTTTTAATATTCATTTGATGGGTTAAAATGTATTGGCCAACAACTCTTTCATTTAAAAAAATCATCTATCCATGTTGCTTTGTGGTTGACCTCTCTTTGCATGTTCAATTTTCATTTCATTTATGATAGATCCATAATCAACTCTAACTCTAAATTTTATTGGGCATGATTATTCTATTAATTTAAAAGAAGTCCGAGTACATTCACTATTTGAAATTCAATAACTAAAGAGAGGATTGGTTTATTTGAAATTCAATAACTAAAGAGAGGATTGGTTTATTTGAAATTTCATATTGTATTATTTTAACATAATTTGATTTTGCATTAATTTGTGAAATATTGACCCTAAGTTCCACTTTTTGGGTGGAAGATGCACTTCACATGAAATATTATTTTGTCATTTCGGTATCTTGTTATTCCAATTATAGAATGATTTGATTATATTCACCATTATGTAGGTAATGTTTTATGAAAAAAGGAATCTCCAACTTTATTATTATTGAAGATAATATAAATATGATTATTGACGATAATATAAATTTGATCATACGACATTATGCATGTGCTGTTTTATAAAATCGAATTATGTCATCTCCAACATTATAATGATTATAGATTTTTTATTATTATATAGAGTTAAACTTCTTTTGTAAGGTAAAATGATTTTATCCCAAAAGCAGATTTACTTGGTGAGAAATTAATGAAGTTGTAATAAAATATAAAATTAACAAATATATATATAGTTATTATTTTATCATTAGAAAAAAACCCTTAATCTATAATAATAATAATTTTACTCATACTTTATACCACTTTTTTGTATGGGATTAGCACAATTTATTTTAACTTTCAGATAGTTACTATATATATATATATATATATATATATATATATAACAATAAAAAAATATAATTACAATTAATTTTTAGGTCAAACATAAAAATAATGTTATAAAATTCATATGCATCTTTGAAATAGAAGGCTTAGCTGCTGTCGCAGCCAAGCCTTCCTGTTAATTTTTATTTTCTGCACAGTGGGACCTGACATATCTTCCATTTGGGGGAGGTAGATAGGTAGGCGTTTGTTTCAAGCTCCCAAACTTATCATAAAAAAATCACTTGTTTGACCATTGAGTTAGTCTTCTTTTACAGGTTCAGTGGTCGACCCCTCTCCCTCTCTTGCTCAATGTTTATATAAAGACGCATGAATCCAATTCCTTTTTTTCTTTTCCAAAACAATAAAAAACGTTAGAAAAACACATTGACACATAAAAATTTATTTTTGTAAAATCCAATTTAAAATTATATATACAAAAACACTGCAATAATAACATTAAAAAAATAAAAATAAAATAAAATAAAAAACTAAAAACATATAAATAAATAAAAAGTATTAGGTAGTAAATAAAATCATAAAATTTTAAATTTTAAATGAACTTGGAATCTTCTCAAAATTTTATGATTATTGCGCTAACTTGTTTTCACAAGTTGCTCATAAATAGGTTTCGACAAGAAGGGTCGCCACTTTCAGGCATAAAAGCATTTCATTTATTTTCTTTGACTTGGTTTGTTAAGCATATATTTTTCTGTATTTTCAATGCTCTCACAAGTTGGTTGCAGAAAAATGCTAACCTTTTGCAGATTTAAAGACGAACAAATGGCATGTAGAAATAATTTCCAGAATCATAGAAGATTTTCAGAAAAAATGTTCCATTGAAAGCTCGAAGGGGTTGAGTTTTCCCTTGAGTATGTCATGACATTTGCTGCCACAAAGAAGCCTTTCAGAAACCAATTACACCATGTCATGATTACTTATCATTTTTCCTTCCAAGCTTATCCATCATCCATGTCAGAGCCTACTTTTCCTTGGCTCATATATCATGACTCCCTGCATGCATACCTTTTCTGAGTCGCACACAATTTCCCCATTTCCAGTTTATCTTTTTCCTTTTGAATAAAACCTCAGTTTCCTTTCCATGACTACATTGCTTTGTTATCCCTGCCATAAAAAACTGTTTGACCCTCATATCTTTCATCTATAGTCCTACCACTCATTATGTACAACTTATGTTGACTGATGTGGGATTCCTTAAGGCCCACCTTTCAACAAGTCTTGCCCCATTGACCTCAACACCTTATCTGGGATAGAGACCAGAGTTCATTTTTAGTACCTTGAGACTTGCATGCCTTAATGGCAAGTTCTCTTGCTGACAATCATGGGAATACATCAATGTCCCTTGATCGTTAGATCTTGCAAGTGGCTCGACATCAGCTCATTTATTCGCACTTTGCACGATGTACTTAGGTGCCTTGGTACTCGTTAACATAAATGGTGAGATTGCCTCACATTGGTTAACGACATTCATCAATGGTCGATAATCCAATGACTTATTTCCATGTTCGACATCAACAAATTCATTCACATGGTAAGGATTGTACCATTGGGTTTTGTAGCGGGTGAAGACTATATACTTTGCATGACTCCATCAATAGTTTTACAACAGCGTACTTCCATCCATATGAAAGTACCATAGTTCTACTTTCAGCTCTCATCTTTTACTTCATCCAACCAAGCAACATTTCAGTTCCTTCACTTCACATTCTATGATTCAGCAGCAGCCGCAGCCACATTCCTATTGCATAGTTCATCAACTTTTTGGGTAAGTGGAGGTATGTTGTTTTCTAATTTTTAATCATGTAATTCCTTAAATGCTAGAAAATGAATGAAGTTGGAAAATTCCCTCACCATGTTACATTCCCTTTCTCCTTTTCATAAACCTAATATATCTTAAATGGCGGGGGCGGGGGGAGGGGTGGGGGATATTCATTACCAGTTTACATACTCATCATCTCATTTACCCTTAATCAACATGTCTTTCCCAAACTATGTTGTATATATTGGCATGATTCATAATATGAAGAAAAGGCTTTCTAATATACATCAATGGTTCATCATTTCTAATGCATAAATCTTATGTATTGCAGCAAAAATACAAGTAAAATAAGCGAATGTTGTTAACACAAGAACCAATATTTGTTATACTTATGGTTGTCACGCAAAAACCAACCTTAAGAAAATTTACTGCCACTCATGCATTCCAAACCATGGAATAATTTACTATTACATACCATCATCATGTGAAGCCCAACTACAAAGGCAAAAGTTTTAAAGAGAATCAATGCATAGTTGCATGAGGACATGCAACCAATCAAGTTGGGGGGAATGTTGAGCCGCAAAAAGACCATTATTTATTTATCTTTCCTATACTATTTGTCACCTTATTCCTATCTTATCCTTCCATAAAACCTTTAATATTCACCACTTTCATAATACATATGGGTTTATATTACCATTTTCCAAATAATTTATTTTTGAGAATTTTGAGTGAATTTGTGGTTAATTATTGAGAAAAATAACATATTTTCATTATACTTTAAAGTTGGATGGGTTTATGGGAATAATTCTTTTTTGTTGATCGCTCTAAGATATTCGCTCCAAGAACATTTTAAAAATTTCTTGGCCTGGTTCAATTCTGGACTCCTTCCAGATCCTTGCGTGGGATTGGTTAGCTCTGTTAGCTATCAGTTGGACGGGTTCTTGCTGTCTCTGGATTGGTGTGCTATTCGGCTCTGGCTGGTTCTGGTGGAAATCGTTGGAAGTCTCTTTGCTAGGGAGTCTGAGTTATGCTCAACTTCTTTGGTTTTGGGGGTTTTTAATTGCTTGGTTGTCCACTTCGCTAGTGGTCTGGCTGCTGGAGGTGTGGCTCTCTAGCCTGCGGCGTGAGGCTCTGTTTTGTGCTTCTGTTGGAATCCTTTTTGCTCTAGCTTTGAACATTTGGACGGGCTTCTTTAAGGTTTGTTCCCTTTGCTCAGGTTGGAGGCTCTATGGAGTTTGAGTTGCTTTTGGTTGCAGCCTTGGCTGTGTTATAGTGGCCGACTTCTTTCTGGGTTGGTTTCTTGCTCACTGGGTAGCGTTGGAGGCCCTCTCTTTTAGCATGGAGGATTGGCTGTTTGGGATTTCCTTGGTCTTTGCATTTTTTTGTTTCTTAAGAGGTATTCTGGTGGAGGTTCACAGTGTTGGGGGGCTTGTTGTTGTAGACTCTCCTCTGTCAGCCTGCCTTGGTGGGATTGTTGCTTGGCCCTGTAGCTAGTGGCCTATTGGGACTCTTTGTCTCTCTGTAGGGTGCTTAGGTGGTGGAGTCCTCATGGATCCTGGAGGGGTTCCTCCTCTTCCTCCTGAATTGGAGGCTTTTAAGAAGTTGATTGCTTCTGGCAAAAAGAGGAATGGGGGAGGTTCTCAAAAATTTGTCAAGAAGGTGGATATCCCTTCTGTTGAACTCCCTGTTGAACGGACCTATCGTTCGGCGCTCAACTTGGCTGATCGGGGTCTTATTGGCTAATTTTCTGGTCTCTGGCCTTCCCCTAAGGCAACTAATGGTTGGGTGCAGAGGAACCGGAGGCCTTTTGTCTCAGCAGGTATCCGTAGCCACTTTGTTGGATGTGGTTTTTTTGTTTTTGTTTTTGACTTCGTGGAGGACTGAGCTCTTATCTTTCGGAACGGGCCTTATTTCATGGGTCCTCAGGGTCTATACTTGAATAAATTGACCCCCAATTTTGACCCCTTGCAGAATGTCCCTTTTGCTGTTCCAATATGGGTGAGACTTCCGCATCTCCCCTTACATTGTTGGAATTTAGAATCCATGGAAATCATTGGGAATAAATTGGGCAAATTTATTGACAGAGCTGAGAGGAAAGACCAGTATGCTTACGCTAGAATTTGTGTTGAGGTTGATTTGGAAATAGGTCTCCCTGAAGCAATTCAACTAACAATAGCAGAGTGGTCCTATATCCAGGAGTTGGATTATGAGCAAATCTCGTTTAAATGTCGGTTCTATCATGGTTATGGGCATTTTGCTCGAAATTGCAAAAAAAGATTAGAAGAAGTCACCATAATTGAGAAAGAAGATCAGTGGGCTCAAGTTCAGAAAGGAAATTCCAATCAGGGAGCTAGAAAGAAAGGGAAAGAAATTAAATCCGTCTCTGGGGTCCCTACAGCTGAGGGACCAATTGCTTCTCATGTTGTTGTCCCCCTCTAAGGCTCTCCTCAATCCATTTTCTATTTTAAGTTCCTCTAAAACTATTCTTGAAGAAGGTGAAATGGAGTAATTAGATACTCTAGATATTGGTACATATGAATCTAATGCTCTAAAGGATCAAGCTGATCTTCCTTTTTGAGTCCTGGAGTTTCTCCTCTTCCTAAGGAGATTGGTCTCGGAAAGGGAAATAGTAGAGGTCATCTGGGCTATGGAGTCGGACAAAGCTCCTAGGCCTGATGGCTACTCCATTAATTTTTTAAAATTCTGCTGGCACATTATCAAATCTGATTTGCTGCATATGGTCTTGGATTTTCAGAGAAAAGTAAAATTGGGTGGGTGTACTAGTTCAACTTTTCTTGCCCTCATCCCTAAAGATGTCAATCCATCCTCCTTTGATATGTTTTGTCCAATTTCCTTATGTAACTCTTCTTACAAAATCATAGCTAAGCTTTTAGCTAACAGGTTCAAGCCCTTGCTTGGCAAGTTGATTTCACCTCTTCAGGGGGGCTTTGTAAAAGGCAGGCATATAGTAGACAATGTCATTCAAGTTCAAGAAGCTATTCATTCCAGCTTTCATAGGAATGCAAAAGGCATGCTTATAAAGTTGTACATGAAGAATGCCTTCGATCGAGTGAAGCTTCCCTTCCTATATGATGTTCTTCTCTGTTTTGGTTTTTGTCCTAAGTTTGTAAATCTGATTAAAGCTTGTATGAATCAGCCTTGGATAGCACCTTTAGTTAATGGTAGGCCTACTGAATTCTTCAAAGCCTCTAGAGGTTTGCATCAAGGTTGTCCGATGTCTCCCTTCTTGTGCATTTTGATGGCTAAATCCCTTAGCAGAAAACTCTCAGTTGAAAAGGAAGTTGGGTTTTTACCGGGTATTGAGATTACCAGGGGAATTGATCCTATAAATCATGCTCTTTTTGTAGATGATTCCCTTCTTCTTAGAGGGGCCTCTCTGATGATTGCTCGGGCTTTCAATGTTGTTCTCCAAAAATTATGTCAAAGTTCAGGAGCTTTGATAAACAAAAGTAAAAGTGGGGTTTACGGATGGAATGTTGATCAATGTGCCTCACACCAGATATCAGATTTCTTTGGATTCTCTGGGTATGATAAGTGGGATAAGATTATGTATCTTGGGATACCTTTGACCCTTGGTAAGACCACTCCTTCTCTTTGGCTTGATGTTTTGGCTAAGTTAAAGAAAAAAATTACTGCCTAGGGTGGTCAGTGGTTGTCTAAAGCCGGGAAATTGATCCTGATCAAATCAGTTCTCTCAGCTTTTTCGGTGTTCCAGTCCGCTTTGCTTTTGGCTCCTAAGTCGATTTCATCTCAAATTGCAAAGATTCTGCAAGACTTTCTCTGGAATGCTGGAAAGCATGGGCAAAATAAGATTCATCTGGTGAAATGGGACGATCTTAAGTGTCCTATGTCAGAAGGAGGTCTACAAATTCGTGATCCAGCTCTTGCTAATTTGGCAATGACAGGGAAGCTAATTTGGCAGTTGTTTGATGATCTGAAACATCATGTCAGTAGAATCTTTAAGATGAAGTATTTGAAAGGAGTTACATTAAGAAATATATCAGCTGTTAATACTCCTTCAGGTTCAACAGTCTGGAACTCCTGTAGGAAAGGGTTTGAATTTGAATTCTTCTGTCAACAGCTTTTTAGAATTCTAGGCAATGGGTTGCGAACTCTTCTATGGGAGGATCATATCTATGGGAAACCTCCTCTTTCCTCTGTCTTACAAAATTTCTGATTTTATGAATTGGGCTAAGAATAAAGGACTTTTACGTCTTGCTAATATTTGTACATGGGATTTCGATGGATTTTGGACTGGTTGGAGTTTTCCAGATCTCCCTATTTATCTTGAGTCCCAAAAATCTGTGTTGCTACCTCTTCTCTCTGGTCTGGTTCCTATTTGTTTCTCCTAGCATGATCGGTGGGGTTGGGGTCATGATGGAGAATACTCAGCTACCAATGGTCTCAAGCTTCTTCAACCAACTCTTCCGACTTGTTTTGTTCAAGAGATCCGAAAATCTGTTTGGCATTCCTACCTACCAAAGGTAAACTTTTTTGTCTGGCTGTTATTTAAAAATAAGTCTTTAACTAGTGATAATCTTCTAAAGCGCGGATTTGTTGGGCCGTTTTGCTGCTATTTTTGCTTGTCAGCAATGGAGACTGCTGACCATCTCTTTGTGGAATGTGAATTTGCCAAAAATGTTTGGGAAATGGTACTTTCTGGTGTTCATTTATCCCTTCCAACCCAAACATCTGTAACAGCTTTATATTTAAGTTGGCATGATGGTCGTCCATCTAAGAATCGGGTTCCTGTTCCACATATGTTCTGGCATTCAATTTTGAAATTTACCCTGTGGTCTATCTGGATATCCAGGAACAGCTATGTCTTTAATAATCAGAGGCTGATTTTCCAAATTACTGTCTCCAAGTCTCTGGCGTTAATTTCAGAATTAATTTGTTGTCCAATTTCTTCCTTGCCCTACTCTTTGCGTTTGGAGGTCTCTCCAACTATGCGGTTGCTTAAACCTGTCTTGGCTCCTTCCTGGAGGTTTCATGGAAGTCAAGAGGAATTTTTCTCTTTATGGTGGAGTTCTCCTTCAGCTGTCATTTTTTTTTATAGAGCTTCAAAAGGGAATCTCGGGGTTTCAGGTGCTGGTGGTCTGGTTCTATCTCCGGATAGGTTATCTGCTTTCAGGTTCTGTTGGGGGCTTGGCATCATGTCCAACAATCAGGCAGAAGGTTACAGTTTGCTAATGGAAACCTAGCTGGCTAAGGAAAAAGGTTTTCAGTCGGTTCTAATCTATGGTGATTCTGAGCTTCTGATAATTTCTCTAAACTCTTCGGTCAACCTCAGCAACTTTGCCTTGAATGCAATTCTTCAGAGAATTAGGAGGAATTTGAAAGTATTTTCTAAGATTGACGTAGTTCACATTCTACGGGATTTAAATAAATCATCAGATGTTCTAGCAAATAAGGCATGCTTCCTTTCTCTTGGATTTCTTAGTATAAACGAGGAGACCAACTCTTTTCACTCAATTCCATAAGCATCCAGTTAGCCCTGGTTGACTGTTGGGATAATTTTACTCAATGATGAATGTCTCCTTCAAGTTAATGTTGAATCTCTATATAATGAAAACATGATAAAATTTCATGAATCCGAGTCATGTGGCAATGTAGCATTGGTGTGGGTATATCTCAGATAAGGGCTAAACCCATGCTAGAACACCAGATCAATTTATAAAAGCATGGACCATGGGGCTTGGACACTTCACAACTCTACATTAATGTGTGTTTTAAATTTTTAATGCCAATGAGTAGGGAGCATCACAATATACAAAGATCTTGGTCATCTATTGATCTTGTGATTAACAGTTGAGAAAGCACCTATTGTTCTGGTTAACTGTTGGGATAATTTTGCTCAATGATGGATGTCTCCTTCAATTGATAAAGGAAGATCGACATTTGAGCCGAGGACAATGCATCTTCTTTCAAGGGAGCCGATTCTTGGGTCATGATCTATGATGGATAGTGTGGGATGGGGAAATACCCATTTTTGGAATGGTCAAATTAAAAGACAGCCTGTAGCGTTAACCAGATGAGCAGGATTTACTGCGTTATGAGTTGGCTTCACCAATGCAAGGTTCAATTTTGTATGATAGGGAGAAAGTTCAATCTGTTGATCATTCCATGGATTTGAATTTATGCAAAAACTTTCAATTTAATTTGATGGAGTACAGCAGTGCAAGAGCCAACGATAAAGGAGAGCTCTATCCAATGAGCAAAAATTTGAAAGTCTAGGATTTGGTGCACTGTTTGGGCCTTCTTGAACACTAGTTCAAGTTAATTCCTCTCGTATCAAGTTGGAACTAGAGCTTCTGAGTATACTTTTAAGTTTTTGGAGAAGGATCTCTCCATTTTTGTCTAAAATTTTATGTAAAATCCTAATGTTGTTAAGTAGTTTTTTTTTTCCGAATTTTCAGCAATTAGGATATCCTCAGCTCTTTAATTTCATCTTGAGTTGGGATGGACAGTGCATCTTGCAGTTTTTTGTTTTTTCTGATATTTTTAAGTATCAACTTTGGATATGAGATGAAAAATCTTATCAATCTTTCTGATGTAATTTTGTTTTGTGGCTTCACAACCGCTTCAATATAAAACTCTACTCATTCTTGGTTTAGAAGTAGAGAATAGTTCAGAGTTAGTCATAGAATGGATTTCTGATTGTAATGGAGATTATGTTTTGATGCAAATCTTGTACTCTTCCATGTTAATATGGATTTTCAGCACTTTCTTTCTTATGAGTTGTTATGTTTTGCTTATGAATTGTTAGTATAGATTTACCGTGAGCTCACAAGTTAATTTCGATTGCTTTATACCAGTTTATTTTATGCAATTTCGGTCTTGCTTTATCAAGTTAATTTATGCAATTTTATGTTTGCTGCAATTAGATTTATTTCCATCTAATTTCCTGTTTTCATAACTTATATTCAATTTCAGTTATAGATTAAGTTCAACGACACTCTTCCCTTGCATATATTTTGTTTGTACCTCACAAGTTTACACTCTCTCTTCGGGTTGACAATTAAATCGTTGGAATTCTGTTATAATTTGATCAATGTTTTTACCCAACAACGAACCTGAATGGGAAAGACGTTATCATAGTTGGAGACTTCAATACAACAAAATCAAGCTTGGAAAAAAGAGGAGGCTTGATCATCAGAGACCCTTTTGGTGAAAAACCAGAAGATCTAATGGCATAACTAGATCTACTGGATCCTATGCCTAAAAACGAGAAATTCACTTGGAGCAACAAGCGAGTTGGACCTGGACAGATTGCTGCAAGACTAGATTGATTTCTGGTAATTACAACTTTCCTACAAAAATATTTTCTTCCTTCTTCTCATATTATTTCCTCAGCTACTTCTGAACATAAGCCCATCTCCCTCTCCTTCTCCTTACCTATAAACCTAGGGCTTATTCCCTTCAGGTTCAACCCCCTCTAGTTGAACAATGCCAAAACTCTAGATCTTATTCAATCAGCATGGAAATCTTCTTTCTCCGGTTCCCCCAGCTTCATATGGGAATCAAAGCTCATGGTTGTTCGCTCTTCCCTGAAAATTTGGGCAGTGACCTCATGCTTAGAACCTACCATTGTAAAAAAAATCCTTCAATAAGGTTTGGATGATCTCCATTCTAAAATGGACGTAGAAGAGATCACCCCTGGAATCTTAGCTCAAGAAAAGGCCCTAAACTGTGAAATTCTAAAAGCAGCCAGACATGAAGAAGAGTATCTAAGAATTAAATCTCGCCAACTTTGGTTAAAAGGAGGAGATAAAAACACAAACTATTTCCATAAATAAACCAAAATCAAGTTGAGCTTCAACTTCATAAATGAATTGAAAAACAAAAATAACCAAAGTATCTATGGGCAAGACAATATCAAGAAGCTGGCATCGCATCACTTCAATTAGCTGTATTCTGAAAGTGGTGAGACGGATCCTCTCTCACAAGCGGATTTGCTAATAAACATTCAACTCAGCATTTTTGAAGAAGAGAAAAAGGAGTTGGAAAAGCCAATAACAGAAAATGAGATTATACAAGCAATCTAGACCTTCCATCCAGACAAGTCCCCAGGACCTGATAGGTTTACAATCAACTTCTATCGAGCTGCTTGGGACATCATCAAAGAAGATTTAAAGAAAATGCTAAACTGGACCAAGAAAAAGGATAAAATCAGAGGAGCCACAAACTCCACCTTCTTGGCTTTGATCCCAAAATAAATAAATAAATCCTCTCTCGATTGAAAGGTTCCGTCCCATTTCCTTATGTAACACCTCCTACAAAATTCTTGCCAAAATCCTTGCTACAAGAATGAAAAAAATCATGGCAAATATTATCTCGGAAACTCAAGGAGGTTTCATTGCTGGCAGGCAGATCATGGATAATATGATCATTGTCTAAGAGGCAATTCATTCTAGCTTGGAATGCAAACAACAAGGTATAGCCATCAAGTTGGACATGGAAAACGCTTTTGACAGGGTCAATCACTTCTTTTTATTTGAGATCATACTCAAAATGGGATTTTCCAAACAAATTTGCAGATGGATCAAAGGTTGCATAAGCAGACCATGGATCGTGCCTCTTGTAAATGGTAGACCGACTGGCTTCTTTCAAGCCTCTCGAGGACTCCGTCAAGGCTGCCCACTCTCCGCACTTTTATATCTCATTGTAGCTGAGCCTTTAAGCAAGAATCTATAGGCCATGCAAGACAATGGAGAACTCAGAGGTCTTAAAATTGCTAGAGGAGTAAAAAATTCTAATGATGCACAATATGCAGATGACACTATACTTTTAGGTGGACCCTCCGTCATAAATGCTGGAAGATTGAGAGAATTCATCTCCACATTTATCAAAGCATTAGATAGGAAAGTGAATGCTGTTAAATCCAAAATCTGTGGTTGGAATTGTCCTGCAAGAACGATGGTCAGGATTGCCAGGATGCTAGGATATGAAGGATGAACAAACTGGAATTCCTTCAGATATCTAGGAGTCTCGATTCACAAAGGAAAAAAGAAAAATCCAGACTAGAAAGAATTGATAGAGAAAATTTAAAATAAAATCCACTCTTTGGGAGCTATATGGCTCAACCCGGTAGGGAAATTGATCCTCTTAAACGTTGTTCTGACAATGTTCCCAATTTTTATTTGTTCCATATCATTAGCCTGCAATTTGATTGTACATGATATTGGGAAAGAGCTTATACACTTTTTGTGGTAGGGAGGAAAACACAATGGCAACAAGAAGCTTCACCTTATCAATTGGGACACGGGTTGCGGGCAAAAAAGATAGTGGAGGAGCGGGAGTAAAATATTTAGCTGCTATGAACCAAGCATTGGAAGCCAAAATCATTTGGCAATTGATTTCAGGAAATAGAGCTTGGTGGAAAGAGGCATTGAGGAAGAAATACTTAACTAGAACCAGAGTCAGATGCTTAGATGTCATTCCAACTCACCATAACGCGTCTCCAATCTGGAAATTGTGCCAAAACGCAACATTCATCATCCAAGATGATCTGCGATGGTCAACTGGCAATGGCAAGAAAATTAGGATTTGGGAGGATAGCATGGGAAATGCTCAGCAACGTGACACCCTCGTGGACCTCAAAAGATGGATGGATAGCCAAAATTTCTCCACGATCAATGACATTTCGAGCTAGCATAACAGTGGTAGATGGGCTGGATGGAGGCACATGGAAACACCAGATTGGTTGAGAGGGGACTACACTCTGTTACAAATGCTCCTCCAAGGATCGCTGCCGATCCACATCAATTTATCAAACTATAGAAGTTGGGGAAAATCCGGAGTATACACAGTGAAGGCTGGTTACAACGCAATTCATAATAATAGCAGGAAAGAAGGCATATGGAAAAATGTATGGAGCACTGACAGGATACCTAAAATAATTATTTTTTTGCTGGATTTTAATCCATCAAAAAATCCTGATAGCTGAGAACTTAAAAAAGAGAGGAATTGAAGGTATGTCTCGTTGCATTTTGTGCAAAAGCATGGAAGAAACACATAATCATCTCTTTCTGGAGTGTCCATTCGCTAATGAGGTATGGTGTTTAGCTCTTAAAGAGCTTAATTTTCATATTACTCTTCCTACTAATCTGAAAGATTTATTTGCCTGTTGGAAAGACTATTACCAGGGTACTTTATTTAAAAAACCAGACTTATCTAAAGCGTGGCTGGCACTCCCAAATTATGTCTATTGGAAGATATGGATAGCCATAAACAAAGGTTTATTTGAAAACTTGAATCATCCTCCTATTAAAGTCTCCTCCGCAGCCAAATCATTATGGACAGAAGCTATTCTATCCAATGGATTGCAACACTTACAGCTTGAGCCGTTAAACTCCTCCAAAAAATGTTGGATGAAAGATCTTCTTTGCCATATCAAGCTTATCCTGAAGGATGCTAAAAAACCTACCTCTTTAAAATGGTAGATTCAAAAGAGCGCTAAAATTTTCAGAAATAGGTGGACAAAGTTGGATTGACATACTCTGTTCTTTGACGGGGCCTCCAAAGGGAATCCGAGATTGATAGGTGCAAGCGGGGTAATTTTTGATCCAGGGGGGAACAAACAGAAATATTTTGCATGGGGCCTTGGCAGAAGCACCAACAATCATGCAGAGTGGTTAGGATTATTGAAAGGGCTAACCAAGATCTAGTAGTGTTCGATGACTCATCACTAGTCATTAGAGAGGTAAGAAAGCTGGCCATAAATTATAAAAGACCTTCCAACAAGATGCATAATATTTTCAACAGTCTTATCGGTGAATTTAATGCTGTCAACTTTCTTCATATCCTCCATTCAAACAATCAATCTGCAGATCAAATGGCAAACATAGGAGTGCAGCTTGATTATGGTTTTATGATTTGCAATAGGAACAATCCCAAACGTTGTTGGGTACCTTGATATAGTAGCATTTTTGTTCACTATCATTAAAAGAATTTAGGATAGCTGCAGGATTTCTTTTGATATGTTCAATTTTTGCATTCTCATTCTCGGGAAATTTGTAAGAATTTATAGCCATCTCAAATGCGGGTTATTTCGAGATAAGATTCATTTTGTAAGGGAAGAGCAAGATAATACGGTTTTTGAAGTCCAATGGATTCAATCCATAAATCTGCTGTTGTAATTTTCTTCTTCATTTTAAATACAAATACCACTTATGCATTCTTTTAAAAAAAATAAATCAATATTATATTCTATTCTTATGGATTATTTAATCTTCCGAGTATTTTGGTGATTATTTGTGTGAGCGAACTATAGTTCGACTCATATAGGAATGAGTAAATATTCATACAAGGCATCATACAAGACATGTCCAATGGAGGTAGGTCTTGGCGAGAGCAAGGCAACATTAATGTTGATGCATGGTAGCCATAAAAATGAACCCAACCCTAGGCAAATATGCAACAATCATCATAAACAATTATTGCGATATCCACGACCAATTTGGATAAGGTTTCGCTAGTGGTTGGCAACATTTATGTGGTATGGCCTAGCATAAACTCTCCAAGGGTCTATTTTGTGGTGGAATTCTTACATATGATCTCAAACATTAAATATTTTCCTACCATGAATATGGCAAGCTTTCACCTCACGTTTGATGAGTTATGCATAATTCCAAAGTCCTTGGTGGATGCCTTCCTCTCCCCTTGGCACTCCAAGTCTTGGAGCTAAGCTAATAAGATAATGAACCAATTGACAAATTAACCTTCATCGACACTACCTTTTTATGGCCAAGGCTCTTGAGCTGAAATCCTCGCTTTTTGAAATTTGAGGTATGTATGGACACCCTATGAGGTTATATCAATCCTAGGTTCAAATTGTAGTGGAGTTTGAAATATTGTATGTTGAGCTATGGACTTCAATTATTTATGCAAGGAGACAAGATCAAGAGGGATTCAACGAGCAAGATAAATATTTAATGCTTTGTGCAATAAATTATATTGAATAACCTTTTAATTTGTATTGGTTAACTCTAGTGGGCAAGGGTGAGTCATATCTCTTGTAAGTGATAGAAGTGAGTCATATCTTTTGTAAGTCAAGAGTGAGTTATATCTCTTATGGTGATTAGTACATATTCGATGAGTCATATCCAGAGGCCATAATGGCTTTGTGATACATTGCAAAATGTAGAGAGGCATGCCAGTGATGTTTCTAGGGAAAACAAAAGACCTTACAAGCTCTCATGTTATATGCCATTTATAAGTCACATCATTGATTCCAAGCCTTACAATTATGAGGAGGTAGCATGCCAGTGGATTTGGAAGGATGCCATCAATCCATCATAAAGAATGATGCATGGGAGATAATGTCGAGACTTGAGGGGAAGTCAGTGCTAACCTCCAAGTGGATCTATAAGATTAAGCATGCAGTCCATACTAGCATCTATAGGCTAAGAGATGGTATTCAATATTTTTGAGAGAGTAGGAGGCTCATCTTAGTAGATCCGCTTTATGGAAGATGAAAAATATGGATACACAAGGATCAACAACTCAGAAAGAAACATGTTGCTTCACTATAGGATACTCAGGTGTAGAGGGAGTAGAGTCTCTAGATGCAGAGGAAGCATGATACTCAAGTGCAGATGGAGCAGGGTTCTCTAGCATAGAGGGATTATTTGCACCAAAAATTGTTGATGATGGAGGAGGTTCCCCAGTTAGGAGTACCTCCCTAACCTATAGGAAGTTGGCCTCTTAGTTCAAGATGACGGATCTCAACTTGATGCATTGCTTCTTAGGATTATATGTGTGGAAAAGAATAGATGATATCTTCTTCAATCAAGGGATGTACATAGTTGAGATCTTACCAAGATTCGGTATGATGGACTGTAAGTCCATGGATACACCTATGGAGGAAAATATGAAGAAGTTAGGTGATTATGCTTTATATTTGGATTTGGTAGATCCTACTATGATGAAAATTCTGAAAAAGTTGAGTGATTCTGCTTTCGATTCAGACTTGGTGGGAAACTAACTAGATCCTTCATGTACCTGGTTAACATCAGGCCATATATTTACTTTGTAGTGAACGCCCTCAGTTAGTTTATGGTTGATTCGAGGCATGTACATTGGGTTGTAGCAAAGGATGTGCTAAGGTACCTTCTTGGTATAGTTGGATATGGTTTGAGATATGTCTTAAGTGGTGAAGTGAGGTTGTAGGGTTATGTAGATTATGATTAAGCAGGGAGTGCAGTGGACAGAAAGAGAACCTCAGGGTGTTGCTTCATCTTGGGATCAACCATGATATACTGGTTTATCAGGAAGAAAACTTCTATTGCACTAAGTACAATAGAAGCAAAGTATTATGCAACCAATGTCGCAAGTTGTGAAACAACATGGCTTTAGAATCCTTTTGCAGGATTACTTGATCGGGAGCTAGATACGACATTGATACCTTATGATAACCAAAGTTGTGTCAAGATTTCAAAAAATCTAATATTTCATGGTAGGTCGAAGCACATTGAGATCATATATCACTTCATCCAAGACATGGTGCAGAAGGGAGCAATGAAGCTCCAATACATATCCATAGATGAGCAGATAGCCGACATTCACACAAAGCCTCCATTCAAGTAAAAGTTTTTATACTTCAGGGACAAGCTTGACATGATGGAGAATGCCTCACTCGGTGAGAGGGATTGTTGATGGATGAGCAACATTGGGCAGACATTCATGTGAAGTGAATGGCCCAGACACTGTGATGTCCTATAGATGAGCGACAGACATTCACGTGAAGTGAATGGCCTAGACACCATGGTGGTTCTACAAACGAGCAACATACATTCATGAGAAGTAAATGGCCCTAACACATTCTTTATCTAGATAGCCATATGATTTGGCTAGGAGTGAAATACTCGAGATGCAAATGCAGTACATAACCAAGATGGATTACAAACATTCTCACCAAGTGTGAATCTTTCCAGTGATGCATAAACTCTCCCATAGCACATTCTCACTAAGTGTGAAGCTTGGAAGTGATGTAGAATGTCTTTGTATACAGACATTCTCACAAAATGTGAATCTTGGAAATGATGCAAAATGTCCCCCTCGTTGAGAGGGAGTGTTGATGTTTCTCCATGTTGCAGTATTGGGCAACATTTTGCAAACATTCTCCTAAAAGGGTCATGTGAATTGACCAATGGTTAGTGGAGGATGGCCCTGGTGTAGCCTTAATTAATCATGAGAAGTGATTAAGAGTGAATAAGTATCGAGGTACTTAGCCTTAATTAGACATGAAAAGTGGCTAAGAGTGAATAAGGCTAGAGGTCACATTGCATACTCCGAGAAGGAGTGCTTTGTAAAAGAGTGATCTATTATATATTAGAGTGAGCTGACTTGTTTATTTGATAGGGGATTTCATCCCCTTGTGAAATATACAAAGTCTAATCTAATGTTGAATTTGACATAGGCTCTAGAAAGTGTCTGGGTCTTCTTAAAGTGGGGTCAAATCAACATTAGAACTCTATGCATGAATAACGTGAATGTGAGAACATCAACACAGACAACTTTTATATGATGAAGAAATAACCAAGAACTTGAGTCAACCATTAAAGAAGCCCCAGATAGCATTGAAGAAGCCTAAAGAAATATGGAAGAGTAGAAGTGCATGTTGGCCCTGAAGATAAAACCAAGATGAAAATCAAAACAGCAAGTCGACATCACCAAAAGAAGAAAAGTTGCCCCAATGGTGAAAAATTCAAGTGAACTAAAGAGTATAAATAAAGTGTTATAGCACTTCAGTTTCACACTCATCATCACACACATCTTCTCTCTCCTAGTGCACAATTTCAGCCAAGCATATCAAAAGTCAAAGGAGTATTTTTTGGGGTTCTTATTGTCTTTGGAAGATTTGCTACCCTTGCTAAGGTTTTTTGTGAGGAAGGGAAAACCTTTTATGTGTTGTGGTTTCTCTTTGTGAATGGTATTGTACTTGAATTGGATTGATTTATTCTAAGAAAAGTTGGTTGGGTTCTCTCCCTATTGGGTTTCCCATGATAAAATTATTGTGTCTCTTGTGCATATGGCTATCTTTCTATGATCCTTTGTTTCTGCTGTAATTTAAGTTGAAATTTTCAGTGTGCAATTATCCAATGAAAATTGTGGGATGAAATGAATACTTGAAATCATTATGAAACAATAGTCAAGATCTAGAAATAGATTAAAAATTAACATTTTATATTGAAACACATGGGTAAATGGGATTGCCTCAAAAGAGTTTGCTATAATTTTTTCAGTTGTTCTCCATAGGAGTAAGAGTTATATCAAAAAATATTACATGTGTCATTCATTCATTCATTTGAACACTTAGATGGAATCCCCAACAACTGAACAATTCTTACAATTTTCTCCTAAGCATACTTGAGAATAATATAATATTCTAGTCTATAAGTTCTTCGAAATTGTTTGATCCTTTCCACATGCATGCCTTTATCTCAATTGTATGAGTATGAAGAATAGAGATATATAAAGACGGGTATAAATAAAATAACATTTACACTACTTTTTCGTTATGGCCCTTGTCTAGCCTCATAAAATAAAAACAAACGTAGTCTTTATTAATTGAGAGATTAACCAATTACCTTTCCTTTGAAGAAGTAACATCCTAGAGCCTGTAGACATGGATATGATTTATGACAAGCATTGGAATGGTAGAATAAACTTTTCCATGAACAATGAAGAATTCCTTGCTAGCCACAACCACTAGATAATCAAACATGACAAATCCCTCCACTCCTATAAATCCTTCTCACCCATCCATCCTTTCACGAAACCCTCAACATTTTCACTTATCCACCCTTCCTTCGCACATGTGATCTTATCAATCTATGTACAAACTTGTTTTGCATAAGCACAATTAATAAGCAAGTGATTTATTATTTCATCTTATTCTCTACAGAGTATACATATCCATAGTTATTACCTTACTCTTATTTGTGTTACCTTATAGGTTAAAACCTTATTCTTGATTGTCAACCACATAAATATGTGAGTCTTCTTTGGACCCTTGTCCCCCATCACCATTACACGTGTTTGGGCTCAAAGGATATTTTTTCTTAATAAAAACCCAAGGTTTTATTCCTTGACCACGCTATTGAATCTTCTCCTTCTCTAATTATGGAATGGATTCCATGGATAATTTCCATATAAGCATCCTAGATGTTTGCATCCTCTCCTTCCACCCCCCCCTATTTTCCCTCAACCAACCTTTATGACATGCCTTCTATGTAGAATGTCCACATAAGCATCCTAGATGTGTTTATCCTCTCCTTCCATCCCCTCGTATTTTCCCTCAACCAACCCTCTTGCCAAATACACGTAGCTTCCTATTCCATTAATTTCATCGATGGCCAAAACACACCTCTTTCTTAAATAGTTTCTATGTCTTGTGGGTAGTATGTACTCATTTTCGTATACAATCCAAGGGTCAACACCAACCTTAACCTACTCTCTTGGCCCCACCTTCGAAACCAACTGGTTTTCTATAGATATGAAATCTAGTAGCAATGCCTTCTAGTAATGTGATGCATTCCTTGTTACTTTCCTCTTACTTATGATCCAATCTATGATTGTTCCTAGCTTTATACAATTCTAAACTTTGATTTAATTCCCTAAACTTTCACAAGAAATGACTCTCCATAAGTTTTTCCTGCTACAGATTTCCTAAAGAAATGGACATTTAAAAAACCCTAAGCACCATCCTCTTATGGATTCTCTATTGGCTCCTATTTTACTAAGGAGACTTCTTCAATCTTTTTTTCCTAGTATACATAAATCTAAATGCCTTCTTTATATTAATAGTCTCTAAAACCCCCTTTGGAATATATGCTAGGTATGTTAAAAAACTTAGATGGCCTCTAGTACTAAGTTAACAAATGTCAATCAACCTCCTATCAAAACCATATATTGCACCAACGATTTATTCTAACCTATATCTTGTCAATCTACCATGACTAACCATGCTTCCTATAATCATTTGCATTAACATAAGAGCCCAAATATTTGAAACTTGATTGAAACTCTCCTACTTCCATGTCACTACAAGAAATTGACGTTTTTATCACATTAACTTCAATACATATTACTCTACAATAAAGATAAAAAGGTCTTTAAGATTGAATCCTTGCTTCCTTCACAAAGCCATTAATGAATATAAAATATCATCAAGAAACAATAGATGTATAGCAATAAACTTGTCCTTGATTTTACACCTATTAGTGCCGCTACTCTCTTAGCCTCTAAAACTACACTATGTTACCCTTCTATAACAACGAGGAGCAACAAAGGGGAAAGGGGGCATATTTGTCTCAACTCCTTGGATGGAGTGAAAAACTTGGGTGTTAACCCATTAATAAGTATGACAAAGGAAACCAATGTCAAACAACTCATTATCCACTTCACTATAGGCAATTTGAACACCACATGAATATGAATCAATCTAATATATATAACCAAGTTGACCTATCATATTCCCAGATGCGGGTGTTACTAGACCCTCTAACTGGCATGATGTTGGAGCACGTGGCAGAGGAGGCAAGATGTGTATGTGGTGAGGAAATTGTTTGGTCAAGAAGGGTTATTTTCCTGATATCTTGCTATGGATCCATGGAAGGTAGGAAGCTTGTACTGAAAGTATGAAATGAGTGCTGAGAATTTATGGCAACAACCAAACCAACTTGGAGAGGATGGTTAATCTTTCGGGAAGTAATTCCATAATGCGTACGAATAATCATTGGGTGACGTTGGTAGTTTGTTGGAATGATGATGAAACTGGAGGTGTTTGGCACTAAGGGGGTGGTATATTGTTGGCATGGGATTGGATGCCTCAACGTGAGATAGTTAGGCCGTGGAAGGTGGCAGGAGAAACCATTGCTAAGATCTCAGAGCTGAGAGATGTTGTGAGGATGGATGCTAGCGTTGGGGAGGGGAAGTAAAGGATGGGGCTAGGAAGAAGAAGTCCAACCACAAGCAGCTTCGGGCTAGGAAGTGTCTGGACATCTGGTTGTTTGTCTGGGTGGATCCATAGTGGGGAGCCAGGTTCCTTAATTTTGCGTTTATTTCTTTTGCTTATGGTTTGTTCGTTTAATGTCTTTTGTTGTTTAATACATAGTGGAGAATAATAGAAGTAGGGGGCGTGTCTTTAGAAAGTGTTGGATTACATGTATATGAATTGTAAACATTGGTATTTAGGAGGTTCCTGTTATATGTGTCAGTAAGACAAATATATCCCTTGTTTCTCATATGAGGGGGGGGGGGGCAGCTTTTGGTTCTGGCATAAACTGTAAGGAAATGTGGATATGGATGTATGAAGAGATAACAGAGCTTGTGAATTATAGTTTTGTCTTGATAGAAGACTCATATAATTTTGTAGGTATGATATAATATAATGGTTGCTTGCATATAAAAAAAAGTTGACCTATCATATGGCTCGGATAGGTTTATCTTCATTACCATCATTTGATAATTTTTAGTATTACTAATATGTAAGCTTTCTTGAGATACCCATATTGTGTCGAGTATGTGTCTTCTAGCCAATAATCCAATTGCTCCTATGAGATCGCCTTTGAGAAAATCATTTTGATTTGAATTGCCAAGATTGTTGCTAAAATTTTATATATATAGTTGCATAGTGATATTGGCCTAAACTCATCAAAACTTTTTTATTTGTGGTTTTTAGGGATTAGTGTTAGGAAAGTAATATTCAAAGCCTCGAGACCTTCCTTACACTTTTTACCTTCTCTATTACCTTAAGAAATCCTCTTCCAATAATTCATAGAACCATATCAAGCATTCAACTAGTCAACCATCTAACTAAGACAAGTTTTTTTAAAGATAACATAACCTTGAGCTCCTCCTAAGATACTTCTTCTAATAAGCTTTAACTTGCCTCCTTATGTGGGAAAAGGGATGAGATTTTTAGGATATGTACAATATTAGCTCTACTAGTTCCATGTAAATGGCTTGGAGGTATGATACCCTTATATTTCTTGGGTCCTTAAATGTTTTGACTTGGATAGCACCAATGCTTTTAATTTCTCATATTGTATTTACTTATTCCCATGATCTCTAAAATCTTGGAAAGAAAATGTGTTTTTATCTCCCATTTTTAACCACACAGCCCTAATCTTCATCCTCTAGTTTCCTGTTGTTGT
Organism: Pseudotsuga menziesii; assembly: GCA_001517045.1. Classification (NCBI taxonomy): domain Eukaryota; kingdom Viridiplantae; phylum Streptophyta; class Pinopsida; order Pinales; family Pinaceae; genus Pseudotsuga; species Pseudotsuga menziesii. The sequence goes on along the minus strand of LPNX010682977.1, from coordinate 278,847 downwards.
AAATGTAACTTCGGAAGATATTCTTCATTGTATTATTATTATTATTATTATTGTACTTTTATTATACCTCCTTCCAGGAATGTTTTCCCTCTAATAGGAAGGTGTTATTATTGTAATTGGTCATTACAAGAGTTGAGGTAAAACCTCCGTTGTAAGTTAGGGCAATATTCCCCAAGAAAATAATGTAAAATGTATTTTTGGTTTCCCACAAGGATAGTTCATCCCAGCAAGGTCCAAAAGTTAGCCCCGTTGGACCAAAAGGTCAAACACATGATTAGTATAAATAGGGAGGCGCCCTCCCTCATTTGGATACACTGCAAGCTCAAGGAAGTTTGCTCCAAGAGAGAGAAAGAAGATTCTTTGCGAAAGAGAAGAAGAAGAAGTTGCGAAAGTTATCTTTTGGTATTTCTATCTCTGTTTGACATTATACCAAGTGATAAATCTATACAGAAGAAGTTGTTGGGTTTTCAGTCTTGTAGTTTCCTAGGATAAAATTCTTATGTCTTTATTTTGTGTTGTGCTTGTCTATCTTTCAGTGATCCTATTGCATATGGTATGATGTTACGATGCTAAATGTTTTAAGATCTTGGATAACCATTATAATCTAACATGGTATCAGAGCCACCCTGAAATAAGGCACTATGTAGCCTAAATACTGCTACAACTGCAACTACTAGAGATTAGAGTTTCACGCTTGAAAAAAACCTAGAAGGAAAAACATAGTCATCTTGGAATTTTTGTTATAACTTGAGTTTGGAGAAGGATCAGGAGTTGAAACTTGGATAGGCCAAATATGAAATCTTGATGTACCTTGTGTGCAAGTTTAAGCCTTAGAATCGATATAATTCAGGAGATATGATCCCTCCAAAATAGGGTTTCTGCCTCTTCTAGAATTTAGTCTTAAACATGTGACTTGAGATAATTGTTATATCTCGGGCTAGGAAGCTCCAAATCAAATTTCGTATGATTACGAAGATAGAGAACATACTATAGTTTCTATGGTGCAAGTTTTAGACCCAGAATTTGAAACAACGACACGTGGAAGTCCATACAAGTTAGCTATATTCAACCAATCCATAGCCAGGTCACCTTAGGAAGCTTAGCATAAGTTCCATTTGGTGTATCCAATATTGCTCTAACCTGTGGGGTTGGAAAGAATACAAATCGGGATACCTCAGTATGAAGTTTCATATCTTCAAGAGTATAAATTTAGGAGATACATCAGGATTAATACATGAAACTTTGGGACACTACGAGAAGGAACTAGGGCATCAAGTTTTTGTTGTTCCCCTCCATGTAATTTGGAAAAGGACCTCACTGGACAACTGGGCCTAAAGGAGGCACACATTTCTATCAAGACATAAGTTTAAGATTCCAAGTTTGGAAAATTAGGTTTTGTTTATGGAACCCTAGGTTAGCTAGATCCATAATCAACTTGGGAATCTCAATTTGGTAAGATATATTTCCTTGTTATTTCCATTTAAGGTTCTCATATCAAGATGATGAATCACACCAAGGTTGAGGATAAGCTTGAAGGATTATATAACTTTCGAGCATAGAATTATAGAATATCTCTCATTCTAGAAGATAATGACTTGGAAAAATACATCAATGACGAGGTTCCAAAACCATAGGGAGAAAAGGAAAAGGAAAACCATAAAATAACATGATAAGAGCTAAAATGATTATTGCAAACTCCATCAAGGATAACCTAATCCCTCATGTATCATAATTGAAGAATCCTAAGAAGATGTTCGATGCTTTGGCTAAGCTATTTAAATGAAATAACATCAACATGAAGATGACCCTAATGAATCAATTCAAGAATGTGAAGACCCAACATTTAGAAACCATTCATCCTTACTTCACAAGGGTTTCTCAGATCAAGGAGCAACTAGAGGCCATTGAAGAAAATGTTGAAGAAGGAGAGATCGTGATGACCACCTTAAATGGACTTCCAAGGTCATGGAACTCATTCATTCAAGGGATATGCGCCATAAAGAAACTAATCAAGTTCAACAGACCATGGGAGGAATGCACTCGAGAAGAAGCTCGATTAGTATCAAGAGAAGAGAAGACGGGAGCAAGTGATGAGCAAGCTCTAACAGCTCAAGCAAAGAAGAATGAAGGAAAGAGGGAGGATCACTCTCAGAAAAAACCCAAGAAATTCCAAAAGAATCATAAATAAAGAAGGGACTACACAAATATTAGATGTTGCACATGTGATGAGAAATCCCATTGCTCAAGAGATTGTCTCAAAAACAAAGGATCCTCCAAGGCAAACAAAAAGAAAAGTCATCATGCTCACACTGCTGAAGATGATGAACCAACCAAGAAGAGAACAAGGGAGGATTCCTCAAGTGATTAGGAATATGTACTTTTATCCAGAAGGATCCAACCCATGATGAAGAAGAACTTCTTTTCCATCTCAACATTGGATAAGAAGGAATGCAGTTGTGATTGATGAATAAGATGGGACACCCAGATATATGAAGACTTGCTCTGCACTGCTGATCATGAGCAAGATAAACATATGTCCTTAGAATTATATGATGGAGAAAAGTACACTGTCAGAGATTTCAACTATTCTTGCACAGAGACAAGGATTAAGAGGGTGTCCACCCACCAAAGAAACAAAGATAAGTGCTTAAATTGTCATTTCCTATATATCTAGTTACTTAAATGGTATTGTTTAGTTATGTACATATTTATGTTCAGTTGTTGTATTATGCATGTTTGTGTGTCTGCATTTATGGACAATATACTACTAACTTGCATGTGATGGGTAAGTAGCCTATGGTGTTGTACAACATTCCATTGCTGCTTATCTAGAATGAAACCTCTTTGGTGACATATTAGGAGTAGTGCACACTCTTAATAATGTTATGGTAGAGATGGAAGGCATCTAGAAAGTTATTGTATCTATGCAAGATATGGATAAATTTTTCATTGACTAAGACAGTTACATGACTGTGTGACATATGTCTATGTGCATAAGAACTTGTAATTATTAATATGTTTTGAAAAATATGAAATGTTTCTAACCATGCAACTGAACTTGACTTGTAGGAAGGATCGTATGCAATCACCTACAAGAGAAGAATGACGAGGCTTGTTTTGAAGAACAAGTGATGATGGTTCAACCATAAAAGTCAAAGAAGATTCACTACAACAAAGTACATGAAGAGGAACTTGACATGACCAATCCGGAAAGACTTGTAGATCCACCTCAAGAAGAGAACACCAACAAGAGAAGACCAACTTCTGCATGAGAGATCATTGAAGATGAACACAAGTATGGCACTCTATACAGGACTTCCAGAGAAACTAAGAGGCCTCAGACACACTCTAGTTATGTTGCACTGTTGTGCGACATCATTGATGTAGATCCTTCCAACTATGAAGAAGCATCTGAGAAGAAAGAATGGAAGGAGTATTGGTTGAAGAGTAATAGTTCATCATGGAGAATGATGTCCATGATGCAATTTCGAGACCTAAAGGGAAGTTAGTAGTGTCTTCCATGTGGATCTACAAGATCAAGCATGCAACAAAGGAGGATACTTGTCACTCCAGTGCAGAATGACCCGATGCATAGAGTACAAGATGCAGAGGGAGGATGTTGCTCCACTTAAGAGGAAGTGACTACAATAGATCTTAGAGTTCGTGAATCTTGACATAATTCTTGGGATTAGAGGTGTGGCAGAATACAAAGGAGATTTTCCTTAGATAAGGAAAATATGTGGTTGAGATGTTGGATTGTAAGGCTACACCGATGGCATTGAACAAGAAGTTGTTGCATGATCCTACCTCATAGATTGTTGATGCCATAGTCTATAGGAAGATGATTGCTTCATTGATGTACCTAACATATGCTTTGCGATGAATACTTGGAGACAATACATGGTGGAGCCCAAACGTGTTCACATGGTTGTGGAAAAGCATGTGCTGAGGTACCTGGAGGGTAAAAATGAGTATGGCCTCAAATGTGCAAGAGATTAGAGGATATTCCTATAGGACATGTTGACTCTGATTGGGATGGTAGTGCTACAAATAGGAAGAGCACTTCAGGGTGTTGCTTGAGCTTGAGGTCTGGTATGATTTCTTGGTGCAACAAGAAGTAAACGAGTGTAGCACTAAGTAAACTGAGGCATAGTATATTGCAACTTGTTCAACAAGTTGTGAGGAAGTGTGGCTTGAGAAGTTACTTGAGAGACTGTTTGATCTTGAGTTAGAGACGACTTGTGTGTCATAGCACATCGAGATTTGATATCACTATATCTGGGATATGGTGCAGAGAGGAGCAATAAGCTCAAGTATGTTGTGACATATGAGCACATAGTCGATGTATTGACCAAGCCTCTAGCGAGAGTGTTCATTGCGAGAAGAAAGTCCTAGATGGTGCTAGGCCTGCATTCGTTATGAAACAAGACAGACCTTGCAGAGATTCACATTTAATATGTAACATGACTAACCTTGGGAAGACATCCAATGTGAAATAGGACTGTCTCTGTGAAGTACTAGGTTGTATTTAGTATGAAACATTATTGACCCTACATAGGTTTGCATTCACTATGAAACATGACTAACCCTACGAAGACATCCAGTATGAAACATGACTGGCTCTATGAATTCCTATATGGTGCTAGGCTTGCATTCAATATGGAACATGACTGACCCTATAGAGATCCACATTCAGTATGAAACAAGACTAACCCTATGAAGACATCCAATATGAAACATGACTGGCTCTACGAATTCCTAGATAATGCTAGGCTAACATTCCGTTTTAAAGAAGACTGACCCTGCAGATATCTACATTTAGTACGAAACAATTCTGACATTGCGAAGACATCCAGTATGAAACAAGAATGACTATGTGAATTCCTAGATAGTGCTAGGCTTGAATTTAGTATGAAACAGGACTGGCCCTGCAGAGATCCTCATTCTGTATGAAATAAGACTGATCATGTAGAGATCTATATTTAGTATGAAACATGAATGACATGAAGGCATCCAATATGGAAAAGGACTAGAACTGTAGAGATCCGAATTCAATATTAAACATGATTGACCCTGTGAAGGAATCCAATATGAAAAAGGACTGGCACTGTAGAGATTTGCATTCAGTATGAAATAGGAATGACCCTACGAAGGCATCCACTATGAAAAAGGACTGGCACTGCAATGATCCACATTCAATATGAAACATGATTGACCTTGTGAAGGCATCCGATATGAAAAAGGACTGGCACTGTAGAGATCCACATTCAGTATGAAACGAGACTGACCCTGCAAAGGCGTCTAGTATGAAATAGGACTAACACTACAAGGTACATCTAGTATAAACAAAACTGGTACTGTATGAGGTACATCCAACATGAAAAAGGGCTGGCATTGTATGGATATGTTGATGAAGCCCTAGATGGGATCTAGGCCTACATCCAACATGAAAAAGGGATGGCTACGTAGAAATTCTAAGGACATTGTTGTAAATATAACATCATAAGCTATTATTCATTGTATTATTATTATTATATTTTATTGTACTTTTATTGTACCTCCTTTGAGGGATGTTTTCCCTCCAGTAGGAGGGTGTCATTATTGTAATTGGTCATGTAAAGAGTAGAGGTAAAACCGTTGTTGTAAGTCGGGGAAATAGTCCCCAAGAAAATAATGTAAAATGTATTTCTGGTCTCCCACAAGGATAGGTCAGCCCAGTTAGGTCTAAAATTTGGCCATGTTGAACCAAAAGGTCACACACATGATTAGTATAAATAGGCAGGTGCCCTCCCTCATTTGGATACACTGCAAGCTCAAGGAAGTTTTCTCCAAGAGAGAGAAAGATGAGTTCTCTTCAGAAGAGAAGAAGAAGAACCCGCATAAGTTATCTTTTGGTCTTTCTATCTCCATCTGACGTTGTACTAAGTGATGAATATATACATAAGAAGTTTATGGGTTTTCTCCATTGTGGTTTCCCCATATAAAATTTTTGTGTATTTCTTTGGTGTTGTGCTTGTTTATCTTTTAGTGATCCTATTGCATATGTTTATGGTGTTATGATGCTAAATGTTTTAAGATCTTGAATAACCATTAAAATCTAACATTTCCCTCCCTCCTCATTAATCAATTTATTAATCCATTCCTTTTCTTCATTGAAAATACCCATACATTTGAAAAGAATGGAAACGAGATTTTGAATTTAGGCTCCAAGAAGATTTTAAAATTCTCCTTGAACCTCTGTGATTTTGCACCTTCGAGCTTGTAGGTGTGGAGTTACCTGAGCTTCTATGCTCAACGTAGTGGCCTCCTTTTCTCAATTGCTAGATTTGGAGTGTTTCATCTCCCGGTTCAAATTGAAGTTCCTGGTGTGTGGACGTGTAGGTTCATTTGATTTGCTGCCCTCGTTGGTTGCCATTGCTGTGTAACTTTCAGAGCTGTTGATTCCTCTGTTGGAGATCAGTCAGGGAGATGCTTTGTAGTTGACTGCACAAAAGATTGCTTCTTCCTACTTGCTAGGTTGGTGGTTGTTTTTTTTGCAGGGTCTCTTCTCCAAGATCGTGATCTCTCTACAAGATTCAGATTCCCTTCTTGCTTTGGTTTTGATTGAGCTCCTCTCTTTTTGGCTGTTTGTTGTGTTGGAGTTTCTTGATTTTGATCTTCCTGAAGGGATTAAGATTGCCTTGATTTTCTCTTTGATTGATTGGTCTGCATTGGGGTTCTCTACGTTCTGCTTCTTCTTTAGTGTCTTCTTAGGTCCCTTGTGGGGTTTCTTTTTCCCTGAGGTGCTGTTCTGGGTCGATGGACCCTCCTCTCCCTCTTCCTCCAAACCTAGAGGCTTTTAAGAGATTGATAGCTTCTAGTGGCAAGAGGAATGGGGGCCTTGCCCAGAAGTTTATCAAGAAAATGGATGTCCCATATGTAGAATTACCTGTTGCTCAGACTTGTCGGTCTACCTTAAACCTACCTGAATGGGGGTTAATCAGTCAATTCACCGAGCTTTGGCATTCTCCAAAGGCCATTAATGGTTGGGTGCAAAGAAATTGGCTACCCTTAGTTTCTAAAGGCATCCAGAATCATTTCGTTGGTCGTGGTTTCTATGTCTTCATCTTTGACTTTGCTCAGGATCGTGACTTTATCTTCCACAATGGTCCATACTTTATGGGTCCTCAGGGGCTCTACTTAAACAAGTGGTCCCCTGATTTTGATCCTTCTCAAGATATTCCATCTGTTGTCCTGGTTTGGGTTAGGCTCCCTCACCTCCCCTTACATTACTGGAGCTCAGTCTCCCTTCAAGCCATCGGGAACACGCTTGGTAAATATATTAACAAGGCTGATCGAAAAGATCAATTCTCTTATGCTCAGATTTGCTTCGAGGTCGATCTTGAGATTGGACTGCCTGAGGCAATCAACTTAACAATTGCTGATTGGTCTCATATCTAGGAGCTAGATTATGAGCAAATCCCTTTTAAGTGTAGATTCTGTCATGGCTATGGTCAATTTGCCCGCAACTGCAAGAAAAAATCAGAAGATGAGTTAGAACATGTGAAAGATGCACAATGGACTCAAATCTAGAAAGCATGAAACTCTCACGTACCTCACAAGAAAGGCAAAGAAAAAAATGTCTTAGGAGTCTCTTATGCTGGGATCAATCCTCCTCAGGCTATGATCAATTCCGTTGGCCCTTCAAATCAATTTGCAGTTCTTAGCTCTTCCTAGGACAAACTTGAAGAAGGAGAAATACAACACCTTAAAGGGTTCATGGTGGAAAATGAAGTCTCAATAGCGATGGATCAAGTTGGTCCAGACTTCTGGTCTCCTATAGGAGTCGGAGAATCTTCCCCTGCTCCGATTGGGACTAGTTCTTCTCCTTCCTATGCTGACATAGCCCGTAAAAAACCAATTGAGAGTTCTGGTTCTTCAGATGAAGATTCCATTGATCAATTCTCCAAAAAATCTGGTATAAAGTCTAAGAAAGAAATCTGGGAAGAAGAGGCTGAGAGGCTTAAGACTCAAGGGAGCCAGTCCACCATTGAAATGTCTTATGGACGAAATAAGAGAACCATGCATCCAAAGGGAGTAATAAATCCCTCAAACTTGAGTAAGTAATGCAGTACGTCTCTTGGAATTGCAGAGGATTGGGGAACCCAAACAAAGCTCAAGCAGTCAAATATCTATTGAAAATGGCCCCTGCCGAAATTCTTCTACTCCAAGAGACCAAGATTGGAGAGGACGCTCTTCTTCTTTTAAGCAAAAATAATTGGAATTTTTCATCGGGCAAAGCAGTCAGTGCCAGAGGCACCTGTGGAATATTAGCCACGCTATGGTGTGATAAAGAATTTTATATTAACAAATTTTTATGCTACGCAACACTGGATTTTCACAGAGCTTTTCCACTCCGACAATAAGACGTCTATCACTCTTTTTAATTTGTATGTTCCAGTGAATTATTCTGAAAAGAAAGACTATTGGAGGACACTATCAGACTTTCTTGAGACCCGATCTCCAGCCAACATTATTGTAGCAGGCGACTTAAATATAGTTTTAGCTCCGAATGAAAAGAAAGGTGGCCTTCGTGGGAAATACTTCATGCAAGATATTGTTGAAAATTTGATTCAAGAATGGAATTTGATAGATATAAAACCTAAGCAGGGCCACTATACTTAGTATAATAACAGAGTTGGCTCTTCATGCATTTCAGCCAGGTTCGACCGATTTCTTGTCCATTGTCGCTTGTTTGATGGGAATTTGATTATCTCAACGAAAATTTTACCAAAGATTTCTTCAGACCATCATCCAATTTCATTACAAATTGAAAAAGAAGTGGATCTCGGGCCTATCTCGTTTAGATTCAGTCCTCTCTGGATCGAGAGAGCTGGTTTTTTGGACGTTGTCACTCAGGCTTGGTCTAAATTTGTTGTTGGTTCCCCCAGTTTTGTCTGGGAGCAAAAATTGAAGAATACTAAACTAGCGCTGAAGCTCTAGGTAAAAACTCGTCTTCCCACTCCTATGTCTATCATAATTGATAGAGTTTCTGAACTAGCTTCAATTCAATTTGATTTGGAAGATAAAGTTATCTCCCCTTCTCATTTTGCTCTGTAGAAATCGGCTCAACTCATTGCCTCTCAATTTTTTAGAATTGAAGAGGAAAATATCAAGCTAAAGTCTCGTTGCCTCTAGCTGAATTCAAGGGATAAGAACACTGCGTTTTTTCACTGTCAATGCAGAATTCGTCTCTCCAAGAATCATATCTCGGAAATCTCCTCTGGAGATGGGGCTTCAATTAAAGGCCAGGATCTTTTAAAACATTATGCCAGGATGCACTTTCAACTCCTTTTTCAAGATGATGGTCTTATTGATGAAGAAGCTACCTCAAGGTATTTGGATAATATCCCTTCTTTGGTTAATGAGGAGGATAACTTAGTCCTTATGCATCCCTTTTATGAACAGGAAATTGTTGAAGTTATCTGAGCCATGGAATCAGATAAGGCACCTGGGCCGGATGGCTTCTCTTTTCATTTTTATAAAGTCTGCTAGCCCTTCATTAAAATAGATTTGGTCCGAATGGTCACTTCCTTCCAAAACAAAGCAAAAGTAGGAGGGTGCACCAACTCTACCTTCCTTGTCCTCATCCACAAGGAAGCTAATCCTTCTACCTTTAATAGGTTCCGGCCTATTTTGTTGTGTAATGCCTCGTATAAGATCCTAGCTATACTTTTAGCTAACATATTTAAGCTCTTTCTTGGGAAATTGATTTCTCCTCTCCAGGGGGGATTCATCAAAGGCATACATTTAGTGGATAATGTTATCCAAGTACAAGAAGTTATTCATTCAAGCTTCCAAAGGCAAGAGAAAGGTATGTTAATTAAGTTAGACATGAAGAACGCTTTTGATAGAGTTAAGCTTCCCTTTCTCTATAATGTCCTGCCCTCTTTTGGGTTTTGCCCTGACTTTGTAAATCTGATCAAAGCATGCACTGACGGGCCATGGATTGCTCCATTAATCAATGGCAGACCTACAGACTTTTTCAAAGCTTCCCGGGTCTTCGCCAAGGTTGTCCGATGTATCCCTTCTTATATATTTTGATGGCTGAATCTCTCAGTAGAAAACTCATGGTAGAAAAAGAAGCTGGTTTCATTCTGGGCATCAGGATTGCTAGGGGTGTGGATCCTATCAATCACGCTCTTTTCACCGATGATTCTCTTCTTCTAGGTGGGGCATCCATGAAGATCGCAAGGGCATTCAATGAAATTCTCAAAAATTTCTGTCAAATATCGGGAGCTTCAATTAATAATAACAAAAGTGTTGTCTATGGCTGGAACGTTGACCAATTGTCTATTCTCTGAATTCCAGAGTTCTTGGGCTTCCTAGGTTTCGATAAATGGGAAAATATTAAGTATTTGGGTCTTCCTTTAACCCTCAGATCTTCCCCTCCCTCTCTTTGGTTGGATGTTATGGCTAAGTTAAAATCTAAAATCAATTCTTGGGGAGGTCACTGGCTAACCATGGCTAGGAAACTGATTCTGGTTAAGGTTGTTTTGTCTGCCTTTCCTATTTTCCAATCTACCTTGTTGCTTGCCCCAAAGAGTATCCTGGCTCAGATCTCTAAAATTCTGCGTGACTTCCTTTGGTCGGGTGGAAAAGGTAATCACAACAAGATGCATCTAGTTAGCTGGGAAGTTCTTAAGAGACCATTTTCAGAAGGTGGTCTTCAAATTTAGGATCCTGGAATGGCTAACCTGGCTCTGAGTGGCAAGATGATCTGGCAGCTATTTGCGCATAAACATCACCCTGTCAGTAATATTTTTCGTGTGAAATATCTCAAGGGTGCCCCCCTTAGATCCATCTCTTCTGCTAACACTCCTCCAAGCACAACAATTTGGAAGTCTTGCAGGAAAAGCTTTGGATTCTTTAACCAACAGCTCTTTAGAATTCCTAGAAATGGGAAAAGTATCTTCCTCTGGGAGGATAAAACCTTCGGTAATCCCGCTCTTTCCTCCATTCTTCCTTTGACAGCAATATTGAATTGGGATACAAATAAAGGTCTCATTAGATTGGCTGATATTTGCAATTGGGATAATTCTGGAAATTGGTCTGGCTGGACATTTTCGGACCTTCCTATTGGCTTGCTTCCTAAAAAACAACTGCTGCTATCTTCTCTATATGGTATTGCTCCCATTCACCTCTCCCTCAAAGATCGTTGGGGTTGGGGTCATGATGGGTTCTATTCTGCTGCTAAAGGTTTGAATGCCCTTCATTCTTTCCACAGCTCTTTATTTCCTCTTGAAATATGGAAAACATTTTGGTTCTTTCGCTGCCAGCCGAAGGTAATTCTTTTACGTGGATTGTATTAAATAATAATATTTTTACTGGAGATTCTCTCTCAAAGCATGGATTTGCTGGTCCCTTTCGATGTTGCCTATGCAAAATCACTGTTGAAACTGCAGATCATCTCCTTGTTGAATGTGATTTCTACAGGTAGGTATGGGATTTGGTCCTTCAAGGTTTTAATTGCACCTTCCCCTCACATTCTTCAGCAACGGATCTCTATGCAGCGTGGCATGACTGATGACCTTCAAAAAAAAATTCAGCAGTCATGCGCTCACATTGGCATTCTATTCTGAAATTTAGCTGGTGGGCGATATGGATTGCTAGAAACCATTGTATTTTTCAAGATCAAATCCCTATTATATAGATCGTGGTCAATAAATCAAACCTGTTGTTTGCTGAATTCAGTGGTATGTTAATGCCTTCTCTTTTTTTGGGGTCGAGAGTTGGATCTTTTGACTCTAGGATAAATTTGAAAAATGCAAAACTGGTCATTCAACCTTCATGGAGGTTTCATGGAATTCAAGATGTTCTTCAGAAAATATGGATGAGTTCCTCCTCAGCTGTAATATTCTTTGACGGTGCTTCAAAAGGGAATCTCGTGATCTCTGGAGCTGGTGGCTTGGTTTTTTCTCCTGACTATTTAACGAAATCAAGTTATAGCTGGGGGATTGGTTCCTTGACAAATAATCAGGCTGAATTCTATAGCCTTTTAATGGCTTCTTAGATCGCTTTGGAAAAAGGCTATAAGTTTGTTTAGTTTTTTGGCGATTCCAATATGTTGATTAAAGCCATAAATTCAGTTGACAGCTTCAGTAGTTTTGCTTTGAATATTATTCTTAAGAGAATCAGGATAATTTTGAAAGGCTTTGATAAGGTTGAATCCTTTCACATTCTTCAGGATTTAAATAACCTTGTTGATGCTCTGGCTAATAAGGCTTGTCTTCTCCTGCAAGGATCCCTTTGTATCAATGGGACAGCCAATTTTTTTCATCCAATTCCATAATGGTGCTTCTTACTGGTGTTTTTTATTTTTTTTCAGGAATTTCCCACTTCTTTGTAAGGTTCTGATCAGATTCTTGTATTTTGGAATTCTTGTAATTTGGTGGATTGGTATTGCCAATTCAGTCCTGCTTTCTTCTTCTCAATAAAATTAATCATTTTTGTTAAAAAAAATAAAAAAATACCCATACAATTATGGTCAAACAATTTTGCTAATTGCATTTCTACTTCCTTTGTAGGCTTTAACTATATTTTTATATTTATTTGAGGCCTAAGAAACTACTATCTTTTTTACCTTTCTTAGGGAATCAACGAATTGAAAACTTTTCAAGTCTTGTGAGTTTGCATAAAAAACCACCCATTCCTCCCTTAAAAGTTACAAATATTCTTCACAATTTAACCATTCAGGAGTGAACTTAAAGGGAGCCATTGCTTTTATGTATTGCTTATCAAAATGTATGAAGATTGGTAAGTGATCAGAATTATCTCCCACTTCCACCCAAGTTATCATTATTTCCACTTCCATTATTAGTATTTGGAAAGCCAATAACCTATCCATTGTTTTAGAAAATTTTACTTCCTCCACCCTATTGGTCCTCCAAATAGGAAGATTCTTGATAGGTCACTACAAAGAAAACACCACTTAATGGAGGTGTAAGTGTTACGAGATTGGATAGAATTATAAAAAAATCTATATAATTGACAATGAACATCTTAGTGGAGGTTTTAAAGGATGTTTGTTTCAACTAAAAACGTTGGGTGGTAGAGATCCCTATTAGATTCCAAGTAAATGGAATGGAGGCATGATACTCCTAGATTTCACAGGTCCTTAAACTTTTGACATGGATGCCATTAATTCTTTTAATTTCTCAAATTATATTTACACCCTTGCAGTGATTTTCAGAATTTTAGAAAGAAGTTGTGTTTTCATCTCCCTTTTTCAACCATATAGCTTTACTCTTCATTCTCCAAATTGATTCCCTCCTCTCTAATAACGTATGCTTTAGGTTTTTGAATTTATTCAACCATTATTTCCCTCTTCATTGAAAATACCCATAGAGTTATGGTCAAACTATGTTACTAATGCATTTCTACTTCCTTTATCTCCATGTCAATGTTTTTGTATTTATTCGAGGACAAAGCAACTACTATCTTTTTTACCATTTTTAGGGCATCAACAAACTACAAACTTGCCAAGTCTCTTGAATTTGCATCAACACCCACCCATTCCTTCCTTAAGATTTTCAAGGACTCCTCATAATTCAACCATTTAGGATTGAAATTGAAGGGAGCCACTGCCTTTGTTTTTTACTTATTAATATGTATGAGGACTAGTAAGTGATTAGAACCACTTGCCACTTTCACCCAAGTTTTCATTATCTACGCTTCTATTGATAGTATTTCAAAATCCAAGGACATATCCCATGTTTTAGAAATTCCTACTTTCTCCACCCTATTGTTCCTCCAACTAGGAACATTCTTGATAGGCCAATGTAATAAAACACCACTTAGCAGAGGTTTTTAGTGTTACAAGATCAGGAAGAATTATAAAAAAAACCTCCATAATTAGCAATGAACTTTTTTACTTGAGGTTTTAGCGGATGCTCACTATAATTAAAAAAATTTGGGTGGTCGAGATGCTAATGGAACCTTTTTTTGCGCACTTCAAATAGTTAAGCACACCCATGCACACATATTTAACACACATTGGTATGTATTTTGTATTTTTAATGCACTGGGGAATATTATATTTAGAAGCATTGATGTTTATTATATATGGTTGAGCATCGATCTGTATATATCATTGTGCATTGCAAAGTCTGGGTAACGATAATGATAATATTAATGACAACACTAATGGTATCGTAGAAGAGAATGGTGTCGTTATTTTAGTTAGGAGCATCGGTGCTCTTATTACAATTATTAGCATTGACACATGTATATCACACTAGAGCATAAAAATCATTGAAATGCACCTATGCATAATAATAATTGAAATACATTAATGCATAAATATATAAATGAACTGCATTTTTTTGTTTAAATGAATACATTAATGTTGATACATTTCAATGCTGATTTATATTTCATGTCGTGGGTATGCAAATGCAACTTCTTGCTTTTTTAAATAACATTTCAACTAATCAATATTAAAATCAATTTTTTTTCTAATAAATATTGTTTTTTATATTTAACTAATGTTTTTGATATAGTCATTGCATTAATGTATTGTATAGTTTCAACAAGTATAATAGCAAATCGCACCTATGTTCATTGTAATAATGTCGATCATCCATATATTTGAATGACAATGTAACATTTTAAAACATCAAATATTATAATAGAATAAGAAACTCATTTTCTTTATACGAATAATAGACCCTTTCTTAACATAAACGTCCACGATAATAGAATTGTCAATGAATAATTCTTACAGTTATTGGTAACCCATCGTCGTACCAATTGGGACAATATATCCAAATTAAACAAAATGTATGATTTTTATCGACAAACATTCCAAAATATAAAACTTGTAATATTCAATTATATTGATCATCATTCATGTCTTGAAAATTGTCATGGCTCTAGATACTTGCATGACTCGTTTATTCATCACTTCCAAGAGAATTGTACTCATGTCATTTGCAATGTTTTGTTGATTAACTTGATTTTGTTTTGCCTCTTCATGTTCCATCTAATAATAATATTAATACTAATACTAATACTAATAAATTATTTTTATGGTCACAACCAAGCTAGATACCAATCTTGGTGTATGATACCCCCTTGTTTGTGGGACAAGGGACTCCCCTTTACACAATGATGTAACTACTAAAGTCTATAGAGGTGTACATACCCTACCCTCTCCGAATTTGAACCTATGACCTCTTAGGATGAAACACATGTTTTTAGTTGTTAATCCCACTTAGGTTATACTAAATAAACTTCAAAGAGTATATCTACATTTATAGTATATAGTGGATGATCACATAAATAAAACAGTGTACCATGGAAACAAGTGTTCCTTAAACAATAGACCATTTTTTGAAACCATTCCTTATGTTGTCGCTCAACATATCTTATGTTGGCATTACTCCATACTTTGTTTCCTATGAGTTTTATATACCACAAGAATGCATATAGATATAATTAAACAACATAGCTACAGACAAATTGTTTAATTAAACCTTGATACTTAAGCATATACTCATATCCCACATGTAATCCATTATTAATTAGATGTTCAGATGGCTCTTATTTGTATGGTATCACATGATAGAAAACATACATAGATTTTTGCAAATGAATTAAAATGTAAACAACACAACAAATACGAGTTGTTAAGTAAGGAAAATACCAATGCAAAGAACATTTATGATCAACCCTATACTACCTTGTCGTCATGTCTTATGTGGTGGACAGGTTCCATTTTTTTTCTTTCTTTTGTAACAACAAACAATTGAAATTTAGTATTCTACATTAAGAAAATCACTTATACCTACATTTTAGGACGATTAATAGGGTAAATATTCAGTTGCACTTTTGGAAACCTAACTCAGTTGGGGCAACAAGTGAGTCCCTCAACATTCTCATAGATAGTTAGCATGGGGACCTGACTGCATGACCTTCTACTTGTAGCTCACAACACTCAACCACTCAAGCTAGCCCATTGGGTTATTGAGACAACTCTTCCTACAATTCTCCTTATACACTCTTTTCGACATCTTGGCTGACATATTTTAGATATCATTTTTTTTAACAAATTTCATATTCTTATTCTTTTTGAAAAGCAAAAAGCGCAATTAAAAATTGATTAATATTTGTATGAAAATAAATAAAGTAGGAATATTAATTTGGTAATTCTTTGGACTAGTATATACATATTATAGAAAAACTTATTTAGCAATACTTTATAAATGACGTTTAGTTGTCATTGTATGATTTTGCTATTACAAGTCTCATAGTTCTCAGTAACCATAGCTTCAAAAACACTTTTATATTTTAAATAGAATGTGATTATTGGATTCATTGGATTGATGTTTATTGTGGGTGAAAATAACATATATATGTTCTTTTTACATAGTTTTATAAAAAAGTTTCCCATTGTCATTAACTTTCCACACCTCTCCATATGCACTGCAGACAAATTCATGATTATTTGTAACATCCATCACATTTCTTTTTCATCTCAAGAGACCTTATGTTCCCTCATTTTTTTGTCCTTGCACGACATTCAACATATGTAAAATAAATATTTCAAACTTGTTAACTATTGTTGTAAGGAAGTACATTATTAGTAAAAAGACAAAAAAAAATGTTTATCACCTTTTGATCCACCTAATTCCCTTGCTTTCAACATTTACATAAATCTTTTATGCTCTTTTCCACTCATATTGCAAACAATCTTATTGAATTTTTTCCAAATCTATCTCTGCGTGACACAAATTAACCAATACACATAATTTAAAGATATATATAATTCGAATATATTACTTTTATTTAAAAAAAACTTTAATTAACTTGGCATGTTCTCTTGTTGGGACAAGCTTCTCTCATGCTTGTTGTTGTAAGTTTTATTCCTTCTTCTTGATCTTTTGTAAGCCACCTTCTATTAATAAAAGACCCGCAGAGTTAAATACACTAATTATGAAATATGGTGTACAAACTAAGTAGATAATTTCAACCTATAATTGTTTTTAGGATAATCGACGTGCATTATGCAGTTACACAAAAGTGCATTTGATATACTAATACACACCAATGCATTTATTTATGTACAAAACTCCATGTAGCTTGATATACAACTACACAAAACATACACCCACTAACATATTTGCAGGTTTCCATGTGCAATGGTGCACTCTACAATAATCAACGCACCAATGCTATATACTATATTATGTCCATTGTGAAGGCCAATTTTTTAACTCATCATGGCCAAGTGATGCACTATATAGTAATAATTGCAACCATACATATGATTGTATCTATAGATTTTTTGATAAGAATGGTTACTATTTGTATTATATAAAAAAAAAAATGGGTGGTTGCAGTGAAACCATGCAACCATTAGATACAAAATTAAGATCATTGAAAATATGTCGAAAAAGGTCTTGAAAGGAAGACATCATCCAAAAAATGTTCCTATGCTTCCCTAAGCTGACAAAATCCCTACTAGAATCCAAAACATGGTTGGTGTACATCCTTAGATATCGTTCCTATGCTTCCCTAAACTAACAAAATGCCTACTAGAATTCAAACTATGGATGGTGTACATCCTTACAAATTGTCCTAATAGTAGTATAAATTTACAAAATATAAAAAATTAAGATGCAAATTAAACTTGCCTATAAGTTTTGGGCCTACTCTATCCTACGGCTAAAGCCAAATTAGATAAATATTTTTGTTTCTTTGCTTTAGGTTTGTGTTCTATAGTGTCTTTTTCCATAGCATATACATTTGGTGATCAAACTGATGCTTCCTGGGAGATTATGTTTATGATCTCTTCAAAACTATGTCTCTGCTCCAATTCCAAGTGAAGAAATATGTCTTAAATCTCCTTGACCTTAGTAGTGTCATCATTCAATTTTTACTTTTGGCTTTCATAGTCAACCTCCAACATGATTTTTTTTTTGTCTTTCTATATGAACCTTTATTAGAATCTTTTGTCTACAAATTATCTTTATTTCTATTGCATTTTTTAGTTCCCAATCCTCCCTCCAAGCCTCCCATTTCCTTGGAACATCAACCATGGATTCATGGTAATATTTGTTGTTGTGGTCACAATACTTTATAGCTCTCTAAAGTTTGGAGTGCACATAGTGGCTGGAGTGGTTGTGAGACGTCACCAAACTTGATTTCTCCCCAAACCAAGAGCATGATTATGTTGTTTTAGAATACAAACAATACCAATTATTTGTGTGGCACAAACTATTTCAAACACAAGAGCTAAAATAACTAAAACATGACCAAGATAAGTAAACATTATTTCAACTTAACCACCTTGCTAGATTGCATTGAATAGTTACTAGGATTTCACTCATATTTATGATGGCAATGGAATGTCCATATAGATTCCCCAGCCTGTATGGGCTTGGATCTTCTCCTGTGTGTTTAGGAAGCCTACAAGGAATTGAGCCTAATTTCTTGCCACCATTATTAGGATGAATCAATCACCCAATAATTCAAAACCTTTGTAGCAAAGGGTGGGGCCATTTGGCACCATGTTGGTACACAAGAGGATTAAAACAACATTGCTTAGCAAATCCCATTGTTGTAACATTCATTAACCCTTGCTTGTGCAAATTGATGCGATGACGAGTGCATGAGACAGTCTTTGCATTGCAATGCATGTGTTTGAAAGGTCTCCTTCCCAAGCCTTTAATTTGATTCATTGAATTTTGATGGATAAAAAACTCATAACAATATATCCTGCACCCATTTTGCTCCAATATAGCATAGGAATTATAAAAATATAAGTAGTCCATTATATCTTCCTATGACTTCATGCCTTTGAGTATTTGATAGAAGACCATTTTTTGGATCATTGATGATCCTTGACATAATTTGCCTTAATGCAAGATCACGAGGAAGGGAGTGCTAGACCATATGTCTAACTATGATTAAAGAATCCCATAAAAATAAAAGGGTCTATACTTTCATATGTGTTGCTATCCTTAATCCTTGCATTAGGCCAATGATTCGACTTGACTATTCATTGTTTTCCAAGCCCCCATGCATATGAAATCCCCACCTTTCCATCCCTTTATTGTTGCATATTATGCATTACACAACCCAAAAATATTGAAGAAAAAAACTAACAAAGCATGTCTTTGGGATCCAATGCAATGAGGAGTCCCAATCCGTTAAAATATTATTTACATCAAAATAATCATTGAGGCCAATAAATACTCCCCCCTCCCCCCCAAAAAAAATCTCATTGTCAAAAGGGCAAAGAAATTAAACCAAGGTGACTAAGTTTGCAATAATATAAAAGAAATGGGAAGCAATAACAAATATATGCCTTGCAAGATTGAAGGTGATTTTGAAACCCTTCTATTTTGTTTAAATGTACTCTAAATAATATGAATAGGAATAAATAAATAAATTCATAGGAATTTTTGAATTAATTGAGGGAAATTTGTTGAGATGAAAAGAATGAAGTTCCATACCTGGAATTTCTCTTATATTTGTATCAAACATATTGTGACCCCTTACAAATTATGCTCTTCAAAAAAATATATCCACCCCAATCTCTTACCTAGTAAATATATATTGCACAAGTCTCACCTTTAACTTTTGACACAATTATGGATTTGGCTTTAGGCTCTTGTTTAAACTCATTTTCACAAAATGAATTTCCTACTCTTTTTTCATATAATTTTTTTTGTGCATTGATAAAAAACATGTGGTTTATTTTTATAGAAAAACAACTTTTTTAGGTGCAAGATGCACCTATTAGATTTAAGCATATTGGTGTGCAATATTACCTTAGTTGCATCACAACAACATTTTTTTTAGTGAAAATAGAAGTGCTCTACATTTAGTAGTTTGTGGACATTTTCCTTTTTTGAGGTTTTAACATAGGTATTTTTTTGTGTGTGCATCAAAATTAAGCAGAATGGTGCACATAGTACAAATAAATGCAACAATGTATCAATATAAACTAGGCACATTAGATACTTAAAAATATCTTCAAAGACCTATATAAAATTGGAATGTTACATGCATTCCTAACTTTCTTTTAAGAATGCAGCCATGTATGTTAATCGTGGTTTTGACTCAAATGTAGGGGAAAAAACAAATATCAAGTGGTTAATTCTTCAAATTCCTCATTCCATAGCTCCATATTCACTCAATTATCCCTTGTTATTTGTAGTAATTTGTGATTTTATTAATATTTTGATCATCTTATTGAATTTACATTATCTTTGCATGTGCATTTGAATAATTTTGCATTGAATTTTGCAGGATATAGATTTGAGATCGAGTTCATACGTGTAGGATATTCCATCAATACAAAATTGTTGTGAGATTTTATCTAAAGCAAGATACCACATGTAGATGTTATATGTAAATAGAAAGCTACTTTGCCCCACCAACTGTAACATGCCATCTTCTAGCAACCATCTTAAGCCAATGGTATTTCACCATGAACCTAATCTCTTTTATGAAACCCTAGTAGTATGTGGATGTTCAAAGAGTAAAGGGTTGAATGTGAAATCTGTGTATCACAGTATCACATTATGTTAATGACCAACTACCCAAAGTTGACAATTGGATACCTGTCACCGTGATAAGGATCCAATAAGTAATATAGAAAAAGACATGTAGAAACACTTCAACATGACTATTTTTTAAAATTCGAAAGCTAAATATATTGTGATTCATAAAAAATTGACCAACCCATATCCTTCTTTTGAGTCGACTGAGAGTTCTAAGATAGAGTATGATATCATAGTACCCAAAAGACCTCTACTTGGAGATCCATTCCAACTCAACTTATATGCTTTGAACAACAATGCCCATTCTTAAACCAAGGTTGGTTCAGTCATTGGAGGGAAATGATGACTTCTCTCTTATTGTCCCCCAACAAAGTAAATTCTAAACCTATCACAATTGGACTTTTCATTACACTTGGTCGTCTTCCCTACTTGTTCTCAATGTTGAGACTGGACTCACCTTTTGTGGTAATAATTAGATATTACAAAAGCATAAAATAAATACAACATTAGGTTGTTTATCCTTTCGTATGTGTTCATTCCACCCAAATAGTCAATAACACTTATGTAATTTTGTGGTCCTATTTATAGTTGGTCTGATTACATGAATTTTGTTAAATATAAACATAGATTTTCTATCTATGGTATGTGCATGAACAATTATGCTTCTGGAAATTTTAATAGGAAAACCCATTATATATTGATGGTCATCTATGCACTCATGGAAACGTTACAATGTTCATAAATAGAGATAGGTACTCATTGTTCAATGCAAATTATTCATTTAAGGAACACTCGAATGACAAAGAGTTGTTTATGAAAAAGAAGGCATCCATATTTGTTATTGTGCATGCAATACCTAGTTTGTCTCATGGTGATTGTTAAAAAACTAAAAAATTTGTAGACTAGCCACTGCTCATTAAAGACAACTTGCTTTGGGACTACCTTTAAATGTCCCATTGGGGCATAAGAAAAATAGCATTGAGTAACCATATTTTTGGATTTTCAATGGAACTAATGTAAATTTATTGCTTACTTTGACATTGTTTTATATAGTGGTTGGTTGTATTTGTATTGGGAAAAAACCTCCATGCTTCTAATAAATGTTTGTTCTAATGTTTGAACATATGCATTGTAGATTACTAATATCATCCATTAAATGCTCAATAGTTTTGCAATTAGGATTCAAAAAATGAGCAACATGTTTACCATCCATTGTTGCACCCCATTACAATGTCGACTCGAGAGAAGGCTACTAAATGAACACAACTCTCAATGGAACTATTGTAAATGTATTGCTTAATTTGACATTTGTTTTATATGGTGGTTGGTTTCTTGTGCATTGTAAAAACAACTCCATGCTCTATTAAATGTTTGTTCTAATGTTTGAACATATTAAATGCACCGTGTTTACTAATATCACACATTCAATGTTCGATATTTTTGCAATTAGGATTCGAATGATGAGTAAAATTTCTATCATTTACCATTGCATCCCACTACAATGCCAACTCGAGAGAAGAATATTGGATGATCACAACTTAGTGAGGAATCATACCAAGAATCGTTGAATTATTTGCCTATTCACTTCCCATTATGTCCTAAGTCATTGATTCATAACATATACAATAGCATTGTTTTTTCACATGTTGGAGAAGAAGACAATGATACAAAGGTCAGTATGGATGATTTCTTATGGGATACCCATTCCATGTAGGAAATGTTGTTAAATGCATTTCAACAAGACGAGTTAGGAGATGATGCTTGTATCATTGATACCTTTTTCAAAAGCTTGAAATCTACTTCCACCACCCCTCCCTTTGGGCATGAGTTAAGGTCTACCCAACTAGGGTCAACAATGTTATGGTACAACTTAAAAGAAATGTATGACATGTCATTCACATATCTATGGGAACTATTAATGTAACTAACCTTTAAGTCCCCTATACTTTAATGAATGTTCTCACACGGTAAACAATGAAATTGGATTTTATGCATGCTTAATGATAGTGTACATTTATATTTCTCACCGAATGAAGGTTATTCAAAGATAAGGTACATCAAAGTGATAATGTTATTAGAAGTTGAAAAGAGGCAAAAGAACTGCTAAAAATATTAGGTGTTGAGTATATATCATATCACACATGTACAAATGATTGTATTCTTTATAAAGGTGAATACACTGAGAAAGAGATATGCTTAGAATGTGGGCATGCAATGTACCATAAAATAAAAAAAAGGGTTAGGCACATGACCCTCCTTATAAGATTTAGCACATGCCTATAATCCCAAGGACCCAAAGGATCTTTAATTACAAAGAATTAGTCAGCTTGTAGGGGTGGCATGCCTCACACATAAGTGAACTAGGAATTATGTAGATCCTAGTGGGATCAATAGACATGGGACATATCGAGGATACATGGATTGGTAAATTCAAGGATGAGGTACACAACCTTTGATGGAGCATACCCATCGATGGAGTTATCCCACATTCCCTACAAGTCACTAACTATTCTATTTGGCCAGTGGTGGTGATCGATAACAATATCTCCCCATCGTTGCTCATGATGAATGAATATCTTATGTTGGCTCTTATAGTTCTTGGTAGAATACACGCGAAGAGAATGAATGTATACCTCTAATCATTGATCAATGAATTGAATCAATCACAGGAAGGGATACAAACATACTATGTATCAAGATCTATTATGATGGAGTGGTATTCTAAGTTGTACACCATATGATGTGTGTACAATGCACACGATTATATAAGACCATGAGTTTGTTTTGGTGAGCATGTTGATTGATTTGTCTATATCGATGATGTTATTTAGAATACTCAATTTGGTGTAACTATTTTATTTGGCACTAACCTGTTCCATAAACAATAATATTGCAGGTGATGCAAGAACAGGGTATCATGGATGTAAATGTCATGGTTCTTTATAAAGATTGGGTGGCCTGACCACCTATGAAAGTGAGTGTACAATTTCTAAAGGGTATCCCTCCTATAAAAGCACCTTTATTAAAGAGCAATGCCTTCTTTCAATAGGAAAAGAGAACGCAAAGACTTGAAATAATGGCACTTACAGATCCGTTTAGGGTGTATGAAATAGAGAAGGAGAAGGAAGTTGTAGAATATTCAAATAAGGAAACTATGTTTGATGGTCCTGAATTTTATGAGACATGTGTGGATAAAAATCTAGTGAGATGAAAAGGAAATCTGTATTTTTTGAGCTTCATAATGGGAGCATCTTAAGATTACCCATGTAATAGATCCCATACATATATTAAAAAATGTTTTATTTTCTTTATTGAGGTACATATCATCAGGAAAAAATTATGCATTGGGTGTTAGTAAACATCTTATTTCTTTGAATACTGAAAAGAAAAATTAGCTAAGAAATAAAATAGAGGAGAAGCTAGTCCCTTTTGGTTTTGTAAAGAAGGTGACATCCCATGGATTGAAAAAATATGATATGTTTTTGGTGAATGATGTTATATTGGGTGTGAGGGAACCCTCTTTATACGGGGTGGAACTATGTTTTTTCTTTATCATAGAAGAACTTTTGTCAAGGTTGAAATCACATTATTGTTTGAACCTTTTAAGGGTATGTGTGTTGATTACATGCTTCTTTTTTGTAGAGTAGGTTATATGATGTGAAATCACATATTTATGAAATCGATTTCATATGTGTTTATTTCGTAGTATCATTATCCTTTACTAGTGCATGGATGTGAAGCATGACTTCCTCCAAGAACCACGATATGTCGTATCTAAATTATTTGCACTCGTAAATTTGATTACATCAAAGGAGATTCACATGGCTATCATTCCATAGTGGAATCCAAATATAGTTGAGATTGTTTGTATGTTTGAGAAAGAACTACCCACGAGTTTTGTGGACTTGTGTTGGCAGGGCCTTTAGGCCTTTGTAATAGTCATCATATAACTAAAGCGTATGAGCTTAACAAATGGTTATTTGGAGTGGGTATAACCGCTCCAACCACATTCCCCATGTATAAAATACCATTTCAAGAATGAATATAATCGGTTGAATGTTTGAATCATATGCTTGTTCTTCTTGTTAATGGATATATTTGTTTTATTCTTTGCTTGAATGTTGTGTTGAACCAACCCGTTCAACACTTGGGCACAATTTTCGTTCCCTTTTGGCTAGGTGACAATGGCACCAAAAGGGAAGTGATTTGGACCTAGAAGAAATTGAGATGTTCACATGAGGAACCTGCAAGAAAGTTAAAAACTATTGTATAAAGAATTGACCTATGAAGAAGAAATATATGATTGTTCCAATACAGATGTTGATTTGTTGATTAATGGAAAGTACACCACCTGCAATGTACAATTGTTATCTCGACTTGGAAAATTCAATCTCTATGTGTTGGACTCCATTTACAAGAATCCTGTCGATCATCATAGTTATTGGGTCGGCTAGTTGTTATTTGATATCATGAGGTTACGATTGATTATTTTTATTTTTATATGATTGCGTTGCTGCTTCCTTTTTCATTTATAATGGTTGGATTCTTTAAAATATTTTGAATTCACGTCGATGGATGAGACACTTTATTTGTAAATATATGATGAAACCTTTTGGGAAATATTACTTTGGCTCAAGGTTACTTGGTTTTGATTCCAAGAAGTCAGTCAGGAAAAGCAAAAAGAATAGGAGTGTTAGCACCATCACCTTTATGGTTAATATAGTACCAAGGAAGCAAACAAGTACAATTATCTTTTCACTATAGACAGTCCCAGAAGAAGACCTTGACAAAATTATTAAAGTAGCCACTAAGGAATGCAACAATAGATGGACAAATAACTCCAATTCACTTTAAGCAATCAAGCAAGAAGTGGAGGACACATGGACCGCTTGCATAGAAAAAGTACAACAAAGAATTGGACAGTTGCTAGAACCTCTACCAGAGAAACCTCCTTCCATAATTAAAGCGCTCTTTGACTTGTATTATAAAAGTACGACAAAAATCATGAGCAACTCCTCTAGAAACAACAGGATGAAATATGCCTCCTAACTGTAGATTATTTTAAAACATTTACTAAATATGACAACAAGTTAAAAGGATATGAACGACACACATCCAGATCATCGCTTGTTTTAAAAAATTGGTATTATTATTATGGCAAAGTTTGCATGGAGATTTAGAACCATCAAAGCATTTTGTCTGAATTATATGTTAAGAAATAGTCATCTGCTAACAAATTAAATGAACAAATACACATGGAATACCAATGACAAGACCCAATCCATCACAGTGAATACAAATGACTTCAATAAGGAAAGTGGGCGTAGGAGGAAGTGATTCGACTTGCACTATGTATTTATTATCTAATGTGATATGCTCAAACTTAACTACAATCTTGTAGCCACGACATGCACAAAATTTTGAACGAACCAATGCAAATCAAACTTATCCAGCTATCATAGTTGACTAGTATGCTATCCACCATCAAGACTATTGTTGTTGAATGGGAAAAATTCCATGATCGTCTCGCTCTGTTTGCCCCAACCATCGCTAAGGCTTGTGTTAATTGCATCCCACCAAGCGAATTACCCATGTTGCAGTAGAAGTATTAGCTCTTTCTAACTTAAAAGTTTTGAAAGCAAAGCATCTTCCTATTCTCTTTGGGACGAAGAAGAGTTTTGGGGTGGGGGAGATGTTGGAGGAGCCTAGTTGGCCAATTGACTAGGTCCTCCTGACCAACTAGTCAGGTAGTTGTTCGAGTCGGTTAACCAACCGACCAGGCAGTTAAGAACACATAACTAAATAACATAATGTATTTGTATAAATAAGGCTAGT
Source organism: Pseudotsuga menziesii (assembly GCA_001517045.1). Classification (NCBI taxonomy): domain Eukaryota; kingdom Viridiplantae; phylum Streptophyta; class Pinopsida; order Pinales; family Pinaceae; genus Pseudotsuga; species Pseudotsuga menziesii. The sequence continues at coordinate 252,460 of LPNX010682977.1, read as the reverse complement.
GACCTAGACTAAAATAATAACCTTTTGTACTCTTTGGTTATCTATAATAGAAGACTTATTGTTGTTGTCTCCATTACTCATGATTCTTCATGTATGATTATATGTGAATGTCTTGCTCTATATACTTTATATGCTAAATACTATTGGTAATTACACGTAATCCCATAGACTACAATAACTTGCATGCCCATCTTCTAATTCACCTAATTACCGAGGTTGAATTACTTGGGGTGGTCTCATGTCATTGGATGTTCTTCTTGGAAAGGTACATGACAAAGTTGAAGGGGTTTGTATGACAAAGATAAAAACTTAAGGGGTCCATGGTAGAGGGGTACATAGATAATGAGTTGTTCTATTATTCTAGTGAAAATATCAAGATAATTGATGACATACAAAGTAGAGTGGTTTAGGATGACCATTTAGATGAAGACAAAATTAAAGGGAAGTTGCTCCAAATCAATGAAAAAAGGCACAGAATAAGAAGTATGTCACTTATCTTTTGTTAATTTTCTATAGAGTAACTATTTAGTACAATGAACTGGTTTTAATTAAGTTTCTTATCTTTTGATCTCATTCTATTTGTTTTGATTTCATAAATACATAACAATTATTAGAAAATTGATGTTGTCAATAAAATTGTTCTTTAAAGTGTGGAGGCAATGCAACAATGGATCACATTGTATGAAGGTGAGATAAGGGAATGGGATAATGATTATAAATAATTCAAATGGTTGAACAGAGAAGGTTGCATTATGTTGATCATTAAAATAAAATATGCCTATGATTTATTCCAACATTTGGGTCATTAACTAGATTAGAGAAAAATATGGTGTACTTGATAGTTACCCATTTTATAAAGATGATGTACTAAACATAGGGATCATGTGTAGTATCTATGTGGTAATATCTCTAAGTTAATTGTACATTTTATATTTGAATTATAACATAAATAATGTTTTTATAAATTCTCATGTTACTATACATATGACACGGTCCTTTGTTCACATTTTTATAGAGGTGTTTGTTCCCATCTATGTGGGCATATGAACATAATTTTTACACGGAGGATGTTGATGATGTGTGTGTAGCATTTGATTGTGGAGTGGAGGTTTAGTTTGACCAATCTAATCATGTTAGGCACCATGATCCAAACCTGATAGAGGGGAAGTAAGGTTTCTTTGGAAAGATACAATCTATCATGCAAGTGTACTTGTCATATTTCCAATGTGTTATTTTTAGGTGCAAGTGATAGGATACCTTTAACTAGATTAATGTAAAGAAATATCATGATAGTAAGATGATATGTATTCATTTTAAAAATATGTCAAATGAAAAGAAGGAGCCTTGTGTTTTCCTAAACACTACAACCAAGTTCCTTCTACTTGAATTTGTTATATAGGGATTGGTAATTGGTGTTAAGACACAATTCAATATCAAAACATGTCTTAAGAACAACAATGTTATCATGTTAAGTGATGAAGATAACAAGGGTGAAAATAATGAAAAGTGATATGTACATGCTTCATTTCAATATTTATGTTGTGGATGTGCCATTTTATTATGGTTTTCTATATTGGTTAACTTTGCATGTATTCTTAATCAAGATAGTTTTAAATAGTTATTGTAGTAATGTAATGAAATATATTTAGAAAAATGGTCATTCCAAATCACAATGGAGAATAAAAGTATCATATGCATTATTAGTTATAGTCAAGTTTCAATAATTTAAAAAACTAAAACAACGAAGACATTATTTTATCTTCATTTTACAATGTTGGATATGAAAAATTAACAATCTTTTACTATCGTCGTCTTCAAAAATAAGTAAATTGTTTTGGAACTTGAAGCTCTTTAATGAAATCAGGAATCATTCTTAATTGTGACATATAAACATTGGGGCTAGCTCTAATGTTGGAAGAAAGAATGATCTGCCCATGAGTAGGATGCTATCGCTAGGATTCTGTTAGGCTTGATTGAGCCTGGATGCCACTTGGGGTAATGAAAGACCCTACAAGTTGCTCTCACCCTCAACCCCTCCCCATGAGATTTGAACCAATGGCCTAATAGTTAATAGCTGAGCTAAACCTCATAACCTCCATTTTTAATAATAATATTAATAACTATTATGGTTAAGGTCACTTTAATTAAGTCCATTTTTATGTTTATGTTTTATTATTATTATATATTTAATATAAAAATTTAAAATTATTTTCATAATTTAATAGAATATCTAACAAAAAAAGGGATTAAAAAACTATTCAAATAAAGTTTAGAAATATTTTCATAATTTAATATGTGCAATGTTATCATTATCTATACAATTGATCTTTAACAACTATTATTTCACATCAACCTCTCACTTTAGTTGGAGGTCTTTATTTAAAAAAAAGAATTATTTGTATTTTTTATATTTTTAATATAATACTTTAGAATTGGTTTCATGAGTTGATAATAAAATATGTAATAAAACAAATTGATTTTAAAAAATTAATCAAAATTGGTTAGAATTATTTTCAGAACTTAATATGCAAAATACTATGACTATTTGTAAGATTAATATTACCAACTATTATCGTCTACACCACTTTAGTTAAATGCATTTTTATTAATATCTTATTTTCACGTTCAATATAAAGATTTCAAATTCCTAACAGGGGTGACATTATGACGTGATGGAGTATTAATAGCGATGGGATTGAGGGTGAGATGGAGGCGATGCCGACAGGTCAGATGGAGTATTAATAGCGATGGGATTGAGGGTGAGATGGAGGCGATGCTGACAGGTCAGATGGAGTCGGTATCAGTGTTGGTTGCAGTGCAACATTTCTCGATAGTGAAGAGCCGATATAGTGAAGAGCCCTCGCGGAATCGGCAATGTTTGGACCCCAACTCCTCGAAGTATCTTTAATGGTGACGAATTCTTTGCTTATAAACAGTTCGACATGGTTTACCTTTTATTTCTGTAGTCTTTTGTTAGTTTTATTTTGGAAAATGTGGAACTTTACCAGTTTTTTTGGGAGTAAACTACTTAACCGACCATTTGCACCGATCGGACGACCTAGATCGTGTGAGTGGTCACATCCGACGTTGCCGGTTGTCCGATCGGTGCAAATGGTCGCGCAAATAGGTCAATCTGTTTTTTTGTATGGGGCACAATAGGAGCAACTAGTAATATATCAATACTTTTTGAAGGTCTTTTTGACTCTTTTCCTGAGTTGTTTTCTCATACCAAGAGGCTCTGTTTCGTGTACACATATGTAAATTTTGTGAATCTATAATGTAAGTCTGTGTTTTTTTTTTTAAATAAAGAAAATAGGGTATGGTTTAGCAATTATACAAAAAGAGCACAAGGTATTCTTGGAGAGGACCAAAATTATTATAGAAAAAATATTCTCCCTCAATGACATTTCACTGCCAATTGAACCTTAATTAAGGAAGCATATGGAAAGTGCTAGAATATCTGTTGATGCATAGATTTCCTTGTAATAACAGACATGCTTTATTTGCCAGGGAGTCTACCTGATTATTTAGCTCTCGCAGAATGTGAAAAGAAGAAACCTTTTCAAAAACATTCAAAATATTTTGGATTCGCTGCAGGGTTTTATTCAAAGAAGGATTATTAAAATGATCATCAGAGTTTAGCAATTTGATCCGCAGCTCTGAATCTCCAAAAATTTGAATAGACTTATATCCAGTTTCCTTTGCGATCTGGAACGACGTGAGAAGACTATAGCTTTCAGCTTGATTATTCAATCTTGTTCCTAGTCCCTAGCTGAAACAACATTCTGTCCGGGGATATAATCAATCCACCAGCACTGGCTAACCCAGGGTTCCCCTTGGACGGACCATCAAAGAAAACAACAGCTAAATTGTTGCTCTTCCACCACGTTGCAAAAAATGTAGCACTCATTCTCACTCGCCAAGAAGGAGCAACCATTGGTTTAATACCGACAGTCTTTCTCATAAACGCACAAGATCCCAACCAAACTGATATCGCTGGAGGCAAAGAGGAGATTGAAATTAAATTGCTTATTGATTCCTTAATAAGAATTTTCACTTTGCATGCAAAAACACTAGGATTCGATGGGTTATTGTTAAAGATCCAATCATTCTTGGCTAACCACAATTTCCACCGTATAGCTTTTGGAACTGATATCCAAATTTTAATTGATTCTGATTTTTTCCTAGCTATCTCAGGAAACCGTTCTTTCCAAGAGATAAACATTGGGACAAATGTCGATTGAGAAGGAACGACAACGTTCATCCCATGGAGAACAAGCTCCCACACATTCTGCATGAACTCACAATCAATGAATAAATGGTCTGATGATTCAGAAGCTGAATTGCAAAAGCAACACCAGAATGGTCCATTAAACCCACGTTTAGTCAGATTTTCACCAGTCAATACCCTTTTGTGCATGAGCAGCCACGATAAGAATTTCACCTTGGGTACACTGTAAGAAGAACAGACTGACTTTCGACACGCAGGAGAAAGACAAGAAACACAAGGAGTTTGCAAAACAAAGAAACCTTGAGCAGCTGGATAAAATCCAGTCTGTCCCTAACCCCATTGATCTTTAGAAGAACAATGAATTGGTGCAAGACCAGAGAGAAATGAAATCAATAATTTCTGTTGGGGAAGGAGATGAACTGGGATCTCCGGAAAAGTCCAACCAACCCAATTCCCTGCGCTATCCCAAATACATATGTCTGCAACCTGAAGAAGACCTTGATTAATCATCCATAACTTGATCTCTGTTAGTGAGAAAACAATGGAGAGAGGAGAATTGGCTAAGATTTTATCATCCCACAAAAAAAACGGCTTCCCATTTCCAGGAATTCTTTAAAGTCGTTGTTGGAATTTATCTATTCCTCTTCTGCATAAGTTCCAATTTGTTGTGCCTGTAGGGGTATTAGCGGTTTTTAAATTTCTCAAAGATCCTCCCTTAAGATATTTCATCCAAATGATCTTACTTACTAGATTTTTTAATTTGCATACAGTTGCCAAATGATTTTACCTCCCAAATCCAGATTAGCCAGTCCAGGATCATGAATTTGCAATCCACCTTCCGTAATAGGTATTTTGAGTATATCCCAGCTTACTAGATGCACCTTATTCTGATTACCTTTTCCACCATTCCAAAGAAAGTCCCGAAGTAGCTTGGAATTTTGATCCAAGATAGTCTCAGGGGCAAGAAGTAGAGAATAATGAAAGATGGGAAGGGCTGAAAGGACCACCTTGATCATAATCAACTTCCCGACCTTAGTTAACCATTGACCACCCCAAGCAACTATTTTTTCTTTAATTTTACTTATTACTTCAAGCCAAAGCGAAGGAGGACTTGGTCCCAAGGTTAATGGAAGGCCCAAATATTTGATCTTAACCCACTTATCAAAACCAGGGAATCCCAAGAAGTGAGCAATTCGGAAAATTGTCCAATGGTCTACATTCCAACCATAAACAACACTCTTACTTTTGTTAATCAGAGCTCCTATAGATGAACATTTTTTTTTTGTAAAATTTCATTAAAGGCTCGAATAATATTTAAGGATGCCCCTCCCAGAAGAAGGGAATCATCTGCAAAGAGGGTGTGATTTATAGGAACCACTCCTCTTGCTGCCTTTATATCTGGAATAGAGCCCACAACCACTTCTGTTGTAAGCTTTCTACTTAGAGTTTCAACCATCAAAATATAAAGAAAAGATGACAAAGGACACCCTTGTCAAAGTCCTCTTGAAGATTGAATTTTTTTTTTGGTCTACCATTGACAAGGGGCTCTATCCAGGGCCTATCAGTGCAGGATTTTATCAAACTAACAAATTCAATGCTAAAACCAAAAGAGAGTAATACTTGATAGAGAAATGAAAGCTTAACACGGTCAAAAGCATTTTTCATGTCCAACTTGATGATCATGCCTTTCTCATTCCTTTGAAAACTGGAGTGAAGAGCTTCTTGCACTTGAATCACATTATCAATGAGTTGCCTTCCTTTAACAAATCCCCCCCGGAGAGGAGAAATTAGATTTCGTAACAAAGGGTTAATTCTATTAGCTAAGAGTTTGGACAGGATTTTTTAAGGGGTGTTACACAACGAGATAGGATGAAATCTCTCAAAGTTTACAGGGTTTACTTCCTTAGGAATTAAAGCAAGGAAAGTGGAATTGGTACACCCTCCCACTTTGGCTTTTTTATGAAAGGATGAAATCATACAGAAAAGATTATTCTTAATTACATTCCAGCAGACTCTGTAAAAATGGATAGAGAATCCATCCGGCCCGGGCGCTTTATCCGGCTCGATTGCCCAAATGACATCCACTATTTCCTTTTCAGAAAAAGGTTTCCCTAGGCCAACATTTATCTTTGAACTGACTAAAGTAGGAATATTAGACAAATAGTCAGCATTAACTTCTTCATCTCAAATGTCGTCCTCTTGAAACAAATTCTGAAAATGAATTTTTACAGCCCGCTGTAATTGCGTGTGGCCTTTTATGACTTCACCCTCCATAGAATAAATTTCAGAGATATGATTTCTAGATAAACGAGCTTTGCATTGTTAGTGAAAAAAGCCAGATTTTTTATCACCTGATTGTAGCCAAATACTATGGGACTTAAGCCACAAACCCTCCTCTTCCAGACGAAAGGAAAGAAAGGAATTAAGTTGTGCATCCTGCTCAGTAACCAGAAGTGATTTGGTGATTTAAGATTCCTCCATACCTAGCTGAATCTCTGCTAAAATCTGTACTTTGTCTTGCTTGTTGCTCATTGGTGTAATAAGAGGTTTTTTAATCCAACTTTTCAAAGCGTAATTAGTACACTTGAGTTTCTGTTCCCAAACAAAGCTGGGGGATCCTTCAATATACTGAGACCAAGCTTGAATCACTGTTTCCCAGAAGCCTTCTCTCTCGATCAAAAGAGGGCTAAACCGGAATGTTATGGGGCCTATATCTTCCTCTTCTTCCAACACCAAGGAGATGGGATGATGGTCAGAACTTAACTTAGGAATAATTTTGGAAGAAATTATTATTTTCCTTCATCAAAGAGCTTTGGATAAGAAATCTATCTAAACGAGTAGAAATACTAGCAACCCCTACTCTATTATTGGACCAAGTGTAACGACCAGACTTGGGTTTGAAATCAAGAAGATCACGAGCATGAATCAAAGAATCCACAATTTCCTAGAGAGGATCTTTACCCCTTATACCTCCTTTTTTCTCATTAGGGTCTAAAATTATATTGAGATCCCATGCCACTATGATATTTTTGTGAGTGTTGATTTCTATGAAATCTGATAGAGAATTCCAGCAATCCTTTTTCTCTAAAACATTTACTGGAACATAAAGATTAAACAGGGCAATTGAAATCTTACTAGAAGAATGTCAAAGTTCGGTATAAATCCAATGTTGCGTAGTAAACAAGTTTTCCAGAAGGAACTTGTTCTCGGACCATAAGGTTGCAAGGTCCCCTGAAGAACCCTGTGCACTGACTGCCTTACCTGCTTTATTTTTCCACTTCAAGTTACTTAATGATAAAAGAGCTTCCTCTTCAATCTTTGTCTCTTGGAGCAACAGAATATCTGAGGGTTCCATTCTTAATAAATCTTTGACTGCTTCTACTTTTTTTGGTTCCCTAGTCCCCTGCAATTCCACGAGACGATCTACATTATTTACTAGGGAAAGAGGGAGTAGGAACTCCCTTTGGGTGTCTATTCCGCTTACTTATGCCTATTGACATTTCTATTGTAATCTGAATACCCTACATTTTTAGTCTCTCTGCTCCATTTTCTCTCTACTCCTTTCAATATTTCCTACCAACCTTTTTAGTGATTTGCTCAATAGAATCTTCTTCCAAAGAGCTAGAAGCATCGATCGATTTATTCTTTAGAATTTCAAAATAAGAGGGAGAATAAATGACCCCTGCAGATGAGTTGTGAAGTTCATGAAAGTTTACAACCGAATAAGGACTATCTAAGGTTGTTGTTCTAGGTTGTTCATGTGGACCAGAGTTTACTTCACCTTCTTCTGTGAACACATCTGTTTGCTGCACTTCACCCTCTTCAAGAACAGGAATATTATGATCTTCAGATGGACTTAAGACAACAAAATGGTTCAATGAGACAATTTTTTCCACAACCTTAGATTTTTTTTCTCCAATGGAATGGTTCCTTTCCCCGTGTTTCCTTCTTTACCTTTCATTTTGTTGTCCTGTATGGAAGGGCCCTCTTTCTAAATTTGTGTCCAATGATCAGCCTTCTCTTTTACAAGTTCTTCTTCTATTTTTTTATTACAATTTTGAGCAAAGTGGCCAAAACCATGGCAATGACGACACTTGAAAGGGAGCTGTTCGTAATAAAGCACCCGAATATGTGACCATTCATCCATGGTTAACTTGATTGCCTCAGGCAGCCCTGTCTCTAAATATAATTCGACAGATATTCTTACACATGAATATTGATCTTTCCTTTCATCTCTGTCGATATATTTTCCTAACTTATTCCCAATGGCTTCCAGAGATTCTGAATTCCAACAATGTAAAGGTAAGTGGGGGAGCCTCACCCAGACAGGAACGGTTGAAGGAACGTTTTGGGTAGGATCAAAGTTTGGAGTCCACTTATTCAGATATAGTCCCTGAGGGCCCATAAAATAAGGACCATTACGGAAAATGAGGTCTCAATCTTTTGTTGAATCAAACAAAAAAACATAGTAATCTTTGCCAACCAAATGGTTTTGGATACCTTTTGTAACCAGGGGCTTCCAATTTCATTGTACCCATCCATGAATTGCCTTAGGAGATGGCCATAGTCCCGTAAATTACCCAATGAGCCCATGCTCAACAAGATTCAAGGCATTCCGACAGGGGCGTTCGACAGGAAGTTCTACGAAGGGAATGTTAACTGCTTTCTTCACAAATTGCTGAACAATAGGGATACCCTTCCTCTTGCCACAAGAAGCAACAAGCCACTTGAATTCATCAATATTTGGAGGAATTGGAGAGGATGAACCCCCTCTGATGTCCATGAATCAGACACCCATATCTAGAAGACTGCAAAAGAACCTCCACCTTGAACTAGAAGCTGCAAGATCTTGAAAAAAAAACGAAGGAAAGAACACTCATACAGAAAAAAATCAATACACAGATCCCTCAAAGTCACACTTGCCAACTACGATCCTCAGCAAAAGAAAACCAACGAAGAATCACTAATAACTTCTTGGAGGGCACGTTCGACATAGAAATATCAAATCCAGAGACACACTCAGGATACGATCCCCAATAGACCAAAGATTGGAGAGCACGTAAAGCACGCAATCCACCAGCAAAGGAGAGCCAGATCTCTTCCTCTAGTGATCTATCTACCTGCAAACCGCCAGCAAGGGAGAACCAGAGGTTCAACACAGATCAAGCATTTTTAAAAATGTTCTTAGAGCCAAAATACACCAAGAATAATCTTCCTAGTTGTCGTTATAATGTAAGTTATATATATACATTTTTGAACACCAAAGATTGATGCAAAAAGCATGTCCTATTGTTGATGTATTTGTAACTTCAGAATGTATTCACTTGTATATATTATATTGTACCCCGATGTTCCTATCGGGATAATCATTTGTATTTCATTATACCCCAATGTTCCTATCGAGAGAGTCATTAATATAATAAAGTCATGTAAAGTCATTGAGGTTAACCCTCTGTTGTAAGTCGGGGCAATAGTCCCCATAATTGATTTAAGGTTAACCCTCCTTATTGATCAGAGGGCAAAGTCCCCACAGTTGAGGGGCACTAGTGTTATTAGAATCTCCTAGAGATGTTGGCCCTGGTAAGTAATTGTAAAAATCGGAAACTAGTATAAATAGAGAGTGAGACTCTCTATTTGTCACACACACTCACTCAATTGGGGCGCATGAGTGAGAGAGGAGAAGCTCTCTCAAGTGAGAGAGGGAACAATCGTTGGAGATCAACTTTTCTGTCTTTAGGTTTTACTGCTGCCATTGGTGCTCATTCCATATCTGAGGAAGTTGCGGGGTTTTCTCCTTTATGGTTTCCCTGAGGAAAATCCTTGTGTCTCTTATCTCTTGTGATTATTGTTGTGCATGCTATTCTCTCAGATATGATCCTAAGATCATATTTCTTAAATGATAAAAATCTAACATGGTATTAGAGCTAACCTGAGAAGAAGACACTGTGCACCTGTAGAAGCTAGGGCTTCTTACTTTTTGGGTCTCTCTCCACAATCCATCAGGATGCTAGGCTAACTCTTCATTGAAGGGCGCATCTTTCTGTCGAAGCAGAATTTGATTCCGGGCATTTTCAGTTTTTGCTGCAGGAAATTAGGGATTTTTACAGAAGAGGAATTTTTGAGTGAGCCTGGCATAGGATTTCTCTCCTCATCAAAATCAAAGTTTAGAGACCAAGGTCGAGATTTTTGCTTGGGTAAATCTTTGTGAAAGTCAAACCCTAGTTTGACCCCAAGCCTGAAAAAACCCTAAAATACTAAAACGAGTAGTTTTGGTACATTCACCATATCTCGGGATTGAAGAAGTGTCAGGGGCCAAAATTTTCATAGGGCGAAGATAAAATCCTGATGTACCTTGTGTAAAAATTTCAGCCTTAGATTCGCTATATTCTGGGGGTATGTTTCCTCCAAATCAGGGTTCCAGCCTCTTCTAGGATTCATCCCTCAACATGACACCTATGAAGAATTGCTATATCTCAGGCTAGAAAGGTCCAAATGAAAATTAGTAAGATGTTCCAGATAGGGAATAAACTATACTTTATGTGGTAAAAGTTTCAGACTCTAATGATGAAACAGGGACATGTGGCAGTCCGTACAAGTTCGTTATGCTAAACAGTCCTGAAATAAGTCACCTTGGGAAAAATCTCATAAGTCCCAATTGGTGAGACCAATTCTGGTAAAACCTATGGTGTTGGAAAGAGGACAGACGTGGTTACCTTAGTATGAAATTTCAGACATATAGGAGTAGTACTTTCGGATATATTGCAGAAACAGTATCAGGAATTTATGTAGAAGAAATTGGTAAACTAGGGCTTCCTATTCCGGGAGCTTCCCTCCACTGTTTTCAGAAAAGGAGTACATTGGACAGCTTGCCTTGAAGGGGTCTATATTTCTATATAGTCAGAATCTTGAAATTCCAAGTTTTGAAAATTAGGGTTTCTCTGACAAACTCTAGATCAACCAGCTCTGGAACCAGGATGGACACCTTAAATCGGTAAGATCTAATCGTTTGCTATTTACAGTTGATGTTCTCATTTCAAAATGACTAATCACACTAGCTTGATGACAAGCTTGGTGAGGCTGAAAACTACCAAGCATGGAAGTATAGGATCTCACTAGTTCTTGAAGGAAATGAATTGGACACCTACATAAGTATAGAGGTTCCAGTTCTAGAGGGAGATGAGGCTAAAGCTTTACACAAGAAGAACTTGGTCAAGGCCAAGAAAATCATTGTTGATTCAATCAAGGATCACCTTATACCACAAGTGTCTTCCCTAAAGACACCTAAAGAGATGTTTTGATTCCTTGACCAAGCTATTTGAAGGGAAGACCATAAATCGAAAGATGACTTCGAGAAACCAGTTGAAGAATGTGAAGAATGCAGAGACCATATAGTCATACTTTACAAGGGTCTCTCAAATCAAAGAACAACTTGACGCAGTAGAAGAAGAAATGGAGAATGCATAAGTTATGATAACCACCTTGAATGGCCTCCCAGGATCATGGGATTCATTCATTCAAGGAATGTGTGCCGGAAGGAAGTGATTACTTTCAGCAAACCCTGGGAAGAGCACACATAAGAAGAAGCTCGACTCATAATAAGAGAAAAGTGGATGGGAGCAACTGAAGATCAAGATTTCACGATTCAAATTAGATACCTCAAGCGATGAGGAATACGAAGAACTCAATTCTTGAAGAACCTCTTATCCATCTTAATAATTTGGATAAGAAATGATGCTTTTATGAATGAAGAAGATGATGAAGCTGAAAGAAGGAGTCTACCCACGGAACAAATAAAGACAAGTATTCAATTGTCATTTCATGATATTGTTTTGTTATGCATTTGTTTATATTCAGTTGATGTGTTATGCAGGATAGATTGTTTGCATTAATGACAGTATACTACTAATATGCATGTGATGGGTAAGTAGCTCATGGTGCCATACAACTCTCCATTGCTACTTATCTAGAATGAAACCTCTTTGCTGACACATTGGATTAGTGCACAATCTCAATGATGTCTTGGTAGAGATGGAAGGCATCTAGAAAGTTTCCATGAGATATGGATGAATGTTGTATTGCTAAAATAGTTGCATGATTATATCTTTATGCATAAGAATTTACCATTATGAAATGTTTCTAACCATAAAACTGGTGCATTTGACTTGTAGGAAAGATTGCGTACAATTGCCTACAAGAAAAGAAGGATGAGACTTGTTCCGAAGAACAAGTGATGACAGTTCAAGAAGAATCCAAGATGAAGAATAATATGACAATACTTTCAAAGAAAAAAAGAGGCCTTAGAGAAACTCCAGTTATGTGACACTGTTAAGTGAAATCATTGATGCAGAGCCTTCTAGCTATGAAGAAGTAGCCAAGAAGAAAGGGAAGGAATGATACCAGTTCAAGAAGAATGATGTCTAGGATGTAGTATCAATACCTGAAGGGAATTTCGTAATGTCTTCCATATGGATCTACATGATCCAACATGCAGTAGATGGCAACATCGTGGGATACAAGGCAAGATTTGTAGCACGAGGCTTCTCATGGAAAGAAGGAATAGACTACGAAGATACATTTGCAGCCACTATAAGTTAAGACCCGTGACATGCATAATCATGTGTGCAAATGAAAGAAGGCCTTGTACGAACTCATAAGACACCCGTAGGATAACACATATATGAGGAGCTTGAAGATCACCTAGAGTGATGAAGATTTTAACCTTTGCTACAAGGTTGAAGATGAAAGCCTATAGAGGATGACAAGCTCACATATGGGTGCGAGAAGAAATTTTGAAAAGGTTCAAGATAGAGGATCTTGGGATCCAGTGACCCTAGATGGATACATAGAATATTAGTAGTAGAGGAAGCTACTTGTCACTCCAGTATAGAATGTTTCAATGCATAGAGTACAAAAGACAGAGGGAGAATGGTGCTCCACTTCAGAGGGAGTGACTACAGAAGATCCTGAGGTTTGACATGGTACGACAGGATGGACAACTTATTGATGGGTCTAGGATTTACTGAGAGTAAAGCATATTCCAACCTTTGCTTCAAGGTTGAAGGCAGAATACTAGTGATGCTCCTGTTATATGTCAATGAATTGTTCCTGACATGAAAAGAGGAACTCATTAAAGTTACAAGAAGAGGAATCTTTCTAGGCATGTAGGTGTGGCAGAATGCAGATGAAATCTCCCTGGGTCAAGGGAAGTATGCGGTAGAGATCCTGAAGAGGTTCAGGATGATGGGCTGCAAGGCCATGACCACACCTATGGCATCGAACTTGAAGTTATTGAGTGATGCTTCATTAGAGTTGGTTGATGCTATGATGCATTGTCAGATGATTGGGTCATTGATGTACTTGACGAATACGAGAGTAGATATTTTCTTTGCTATGAACACATTGAGACATGTTCACGTGATGGTTGCAAAGCATGTAGTGAGGTACCTGAAGGGTAAAGTTGAGTATGGGCTTAAGTATGAGGTGAATCAGTAGATTAACCTGGAGGTTTATGTGGATTCGGATTGGGCAGGCAGTGCCATTGATAGGAAGAGCACTTCAGGGTGTTGCTTCAGTATGGGATTAGGTGTGATCTCTTGGTTTAGTAGGAAGAAGTCCTGCATGGCACTGAGAAAATATGTGGAAAAATATGTTTCCACTTGCTTGACTATTTGGGAGAGAGGAGCAGTGAAGCTCCAGGATGTGATCCAGATCAAGATCTCTCGAAAGAGGGAGTTCTAACATAATCGATGAGACAGGTTGTCTGAGCATAAAATCCTAGCGAAGCTCGTAGGTGGCTCAGATGTAAACAGTCCTATAGGTTGTACTCCGATGTAATGGGTCCTGGCGAAGCTCACAGGTTATCCTTGGACGTAATCAACCCTGATGTGATTATATGCTAGAAATGGCCAGAGTAAAGTTCAAGTACTTCAGGGAGAAGCTTGGTGTTCTCCAGATCGAGGTTCCCTCCAAGGGGAGGTGATGAGCCTAAGAACCTTTCTAACATGGCAGGATTCATTCCTTCTATGGTCAGATATAAGTGCAGGAGCCTTTCTGACATGGTGGTAGGCGGGTCCTCCCATGGTCAGATGTAAGTGCAGAAACTTTCTGACATGGTGGCAGGCGGGTCCTCCCATGGTCAGATGTAAGTGCAGAAACTTTTTGACATGGTGGCAGGCTGGGCCTCCCATGGTCAGATGTAAGTGCAGAGCCTTTTTGAATGGGTCAGATATAAGTGTTGAGCCTTTTCGATATGGTGGCAGGCTGGGCCTCCCATGGTTGGATATAAGTGCTAAGCCTTTCTGACATGGTGGTAGGCTGGGCCTCCCATGGGTGGATATAAGTGTTGATACTTTCTAACATGGTGGCAGGTTGGGCCTCCCATGGTCAGATGTAAGTGCAGAGCCTTTCTGACTGGGTCAGATATAAGTGCTGAGCCTTTTCGACATGGTGGTAGGCTAGGCCTCCCATGGTCAGATATAAGTGTTGAGCCTTTCCAACATGGTGGTATGCTGGGCCTCCCATGGGCAGATATAAGTGCTGAGCCTTTCTGACATGGTGGAAGGTTGGGCCTCCCATGGTCAGATGTGAGTGATGGGCCTTTCTAACTGGGTCATAAATAAGTGTTGGACGAGCCTTTCTAACATGGTGGCAGGCTGGGCCTCCCATGGTCATATGTGAGTGCTGGGCCTTTCTAACATGGTGGTGGATATGTTCCTCCCATGGTAAGATGTGAGTGTTGGGTGTGCCTTTCTGACATGGTGGTGGATGTGTTCCCCCCATGGTCATATGTAAGTGTTGGGCAGGCCTTTCTGATTGGGTCAGATATAAGTGTTGAAGAAGATGAAGACACACATGGAGGCTAGGTCTACAACTAGCATGAAAAGGGATGGCTTTGTAGAACTTCCTATGACGAGTAGAATTGAGAGATAGCACCAGTTGATTGAGATAGCGGAAGCAATGATGATGATGATATAGTGATGATCCATCTTTGATGACGATCTAGACTTGATCTAGAGAAGAAGACTTGTGCTGATGAATTGTTTCAAGTGAATACCTTCCTAGTTAAGAGGGAGTGTTGATGTATTTGTAACTTTGGAATGTATTCACTTGTATATCTTATATTGTACCCTGATGTTCCTATCAGGAGAATCATTTTTATTTCATTATATCCTGATGTTACTATTGGGAGAGTCATTAATATAATAAATTCATGTCAAGTCATTGAGATTAACCCTCCATTGTAAGTCGAGGCAATAGTCGCAACAATTGATTTAAGGTTAACCCTCCTTGTTGACCGAAGGGAAAAGTCCCCATAGGTGAGGGGCACTAGGGTTATTAGACTGTCCTAGAGATGTTGGCCCTGGTAAGTAATTGTAAAAGTAGAAAACTAGTATAAATAGAGAGCGAGACTCTCTATTTGTCACACACACTCACTCAACTGGGGTGCATGAGTGAGAGAGGAGAAGCTCTCTCAAGTGAGAGAGAGAATAGCTATTAGAGATCATCTTTTTTGTCTTTGGGTTTTACTGCTGCCATTGGTGCTCATTATATCTCTGAGGAAGTTGCGGGGTTTTCTCCCTTATGGTTTCCCCGAGGAAAATCTTTGTGTCTCTTGTCTCTTGTGATTATTGCTGTGGATGTTATTCTCTTAGATAAGATCCTAAGATCATATTGCTTAAATGATAAAAATCTAACACCTATTATCTATCCCATAAAAGTTGTAGAGAGATCAATATAAAAAGATGTTGCTTAGACTGGTCGTGGTCCTTCTATGAAAGACCTATGGTAGAAGTCATGGAAGGAGTCATTGTTGTATTCAGTGATCTTCCACTGGCCTTGCATGAGGTTTAGGACCTTTTTGGAGAGCTGATCTGCAATTGTATTTTTTTCCCTGTAAACATGATGACAGTGGAATGAGTCAAACTCTGCCATAATTCATTGTGTATCCGTGAGTATATTATTTAAAAATACATTGTGACAATATTGAACTTTCTTTATCCAATTTATGACTAGCATTGAATCTCAAAAGATTTGAATATGAGCACAGTCCATTTCTCTTGCAAAAGTGAGGAGAAGTTTTAAGGTGAGAATTTCAACGAAGTTTTTTTTACCCTGACCTAGTCCTAGCTGGATTTGGAAGAAGTGAGTTTTAGTCATGAAGAGTATTGCTTCCACCCGTAGAGACCATCCTTTGAGGCACCATCGAAATAGGGCCAAGGTAGAAGTTTGTTTATCGTTTCTTCCCTTATGGGTTTGGGGGTTGGCTGATTGTTTTCTTGGGGAAAGTTAGAAAGGATATCTAGACTGGTTCAGGCTGTGTATTTTGGGCTGGAGACCTTATCCTGAAAAATTTCCTTGTTCCGGGCCACCCATGTGCCCCAAATAATCAGCAGGGGGAGACCTTGGTAAATCTCTGTTTGGGGAGAGTTGAGCCAAGTTTTCCACGAGTCTTCTATTATGTCCCCTCCCCAATTCAATGGGATATTGGTGAGATGGGCAATATCAAACCATGATTTTCTAAGGAACGAGAAATATAGGAATAGGTGCTGGATGGTTTCACCATTTTGCATACAAAGTATAAACCACCTCGACCCTTCAAATTTCCTGATTTTCATTTGGTCCTAGGTGGGGAATTTCCTAGAGAGGACACACCGCATAAAAATCCTAGATTTCAGCAGGCAGTGCGTTTTCCAAACTTTTTTCCACCACCATTTTCCTTCAACCGTCTGGGCTATTGCTGCTAGCTATTTGTAACCCAGCTTTAGAGAGTATTTACCATTTGGTGCATGGAACCAAATGAGCTCGTCCTGTAGGTCAAATATTCAGACATGGGAGCTTTAAAGAACATGGGTGTAGTCGTTCCAAAGGGGCCGTAGCTCATTATTTAGTCGCAAGTCGACTTCAGATTTCTAACTTTGGCTCCAGATAGTGGTAGATGCTTGATTCGCCACTTGATTAGATGGAAGTAACCTTGGTCATTTAGGGCTTGAATAAGGGAATGGGGGAGAGTGTGCCTATTTTGACTTCCTAGCTAGGGATCTGCTCCAATGTAGACTTGATTTCCTCGTCCTACTTTCCAGGCTAATCCACTTTCGATTACGAGGAGGGAGAAAAGAACCGAATTCCATGTTGTTGATAATCCTATTCTATTTTTTACCGGATTCTTGAGCCATTATGTTATAATGTATGGTAGGATATATTTGTGGTTCACCACTTCAGTCTAGAGGTTTTCTGTAGATATTAGTCTCCAGCTCAGTTTTGAAGCCAGATACTTGGCAAAGAGGTGAATATGTTTTAGACCCCATCCTCCTTGGGATTTTGGATTTTCCAAGTTTTCCCAACTGACCCAGGGTGAGACAAAAGAGTTGGAGGTACCTGACCAAAGAAATATGTAGCAGAGTTTTCTTGTTTGTTCCATAATTCCTTTGGGGATCCATGCCAGGGACACCCAATATACTTGGATTGCTTCTAGAACCAATTTTATGAGGACTAGTCTTCCCGCTCTGGACAACCATCGGTGGCTCCAGATTCTTAGTCATTTTTTCTAATTTTTCTACGAGTCATCCCTAATCATTTTTCTAGTAGCCATTAGGTTTTAGCTGAAAAAATACGTATTTGAGCCCTGCATTGAGCAGTTTGATCTTGAAGGGGAAGACGGTTGCATACCAGTGTTCTTCCTCTTCAGTCAAGAGGGTTGTCGCGAGAGTTTATTTTTGATCATTTACTACCATACATGTTTCCTTTTTGAAGAGATTCAAGGTTTTCTCCAGGGTTTCTACATCTCTTCTTGAGCCATCACATAAGATTAGGATATCGTCTATGAAAAGAAGGTGGGAGAGCCTTAGGTTATTGGAGATGGCCATTCCCTTGAAATCCCCCTTACGTTTTTCATGAGTTAAGGCTCGACTTAGCCCTTCTGCCTATGATAAAGAGGAGATGGGAGAGAGGGAATCCTTGACGAAGCCCTCTCTCAGGCTTGAAGAAAGGTAAAGCAGAGCCATTGACATGGACCGTGAAGGAGATTATGGTGATGCAACTGAAGACCCATTTTATGAAACTATAGTCAAACCCTAAATGTGTCAACAACATTCTTAGGTAGATCTAGTTTACCCTATCAAAAGATTTTGATAGATCAATTTTGAGAATAACTCCTTTGTTCTTTGTAATTTTTTGGGTGTGGAGGCCCTCTTGAGCAACTTCGATGGCTTCGTGGATTTGCCTTCCTTCCAAGAAACCAAACTGTTCGTGAGAGATAACTTTCGACATGATCTTTTTAATCCTTCTTGCAATTATCTTGGCACCACCTTTTAGGCTACATTGCACAGAGAGATCAGTCTGTAGTCATCCAGGGAGGAAGGTTTGTCTAATTTTGGGATTAGGGAAATGAAGGTGGAATTTAGAGAGGGGTGCATAAAACCCCCTTTCTTGGATTGTTCGATGAGTTAAAGGAGGTCTGGTCCAATAGTTTCATAGTGTACTAAGAAGAACTCAATGGCCCAACCATCTGACCTGGGGATTTTGTCCTTCTGGATGCTTTGGGGGTTTCCTTGAGTTCTTCCTCAGAGATTTCTTCCACAAGTTCCTAGTTATCTTTAGGAGATATGAACCTGGGAAAAAACTGAGAGAGGCGAATTATCTCGACCATATTTGTTTTGTTGTTTTCTTTCAAGAGTTTTTGGAAGTGTGCAATTCCCATGGAATCCATGCCCTCAAAATAGGTGATGTCCTCATTTTCGTCATTTCTTAGGCTCCTGATTGAGTTTTGTGCTTTCCTCCCCTTTGCAAAGGATTGGATGAATTTGGTGTTCTCATCCCCGCTTTCAAGCCATATTTCCCTGCTCTTAAGCGTCCAAACCTCCTCTTGCTCCAATAACAACTTTCTCTTTTTGTTTTCTAGAAGTTCCAATTGAATCTTGGATCCAAGATGCAAGAAACCTCCCCCTTCCGAGTCACGAAGAAGGGCAATCTCCTTCTCTGTTTGGATTAGATCTTTGTCATTTCTTTCCCTTTTTTTGAATGCCCATTCCTTGATCTTATTTTTTACCTGGGAGAGGTTTTTTACGAAATGTGGTGCTGCAAAGGATCCTTCTTCTGGATGGAAAGGGATCTAAGTAAGTTTTATAATATCAGAGATTTCATCCTCCTTCAGGTAGGAAACACATAGTTTAAAAGAGATGGGGGGAGTTTTTTGAGCTCTTGATATTTCCATAAATATTGGA
Organism: Pseudotsuga menziesii; assembly: GCA_001517045.1. Taxonomy (NCBI): domain Eukaryota; kingdom Viridiplantae; phylum Streptophyta; class Pinopsida; order Pinales; family Pinaceae; genus Pseudotsuga; species Pseudotsuga menziesii. The sequence continues at coordinate 233,011 of LPNX010682977.1, read as the reverse complement.
AGGTGATTAGAGTCACCTCCAGACTCCATCCATTGCCTGAGATATAGGTTTTTCTCAAGTAACCCCTCATTGACTAGGAAACAGTCTAGTCATTTTGCGACTCTTCCTTCACCAGTTCTTCTATTCGACCAGGTGTGATTTACCTTAGTAGGGAGGATATCAATTATCTAGAGCTATATTTGGAGGTTTTTAAAATAATGAGAGAGAGAGTTTCTTATGGAGCTGGGACCCCAGTTTTCGTGATTACCCAAGGTGAATTTCAGGTCTCCTCCCATAATTAAATTCTCATTTTTGAGAAAAGGCTTATGTTTTATCTTGTTTAAGTATGCTACCCTCTCATTGTAGGGTTCGTAAATAGTTACTATCATGAAGGAAATATTTAGGCCTACATGGAATACAATAACCCCAATTCTAGAGTTGAAATCCTAGATGTTAAGAAGTTTAACTGTCCTTGGATTCCAGCCTAGAGCTAGTCCCCTTGAGTGTCCTCGATCACTAATTGCATGAAATTCACAAGAGGTGAAAGGTTTTTTTTAGATGGAGGGAGATTTCCTCTTCCATTCCCATTTTTTATTATAACATAATAATTTTAGGCTGCTAAATTATCACCCTTTTTAGGGCAAGTTTTTTGGGCTTACTTTCTAAACCCCTACTATTGAAGGAGAGTATTTTCATTGGGGACCCCTTCCCGAGGCTTTCGCTGCTCTAAGCAACCCTATTATGGAATTTTGTTTCCCATCTGATACATCTTTGATAGCTTTATTTAGGGCCGAATATAGGTGTGAAGGCCTACCCCTACCCTTCCGTTTTGGAAGTTCCCAAAAATTTTCTCTAGGCCTTGGCTCTGTGTGAAGGGGGCTAGGATGTCCCTAGATCTTAGACAAAAACAAATGGAGGGTGTTTCTAAGGAGGGGGAGGAATTCTCCTCGATTAGAGGATTATGGGAGGAAAGGGGAAGTTGTGGAAGGATGGAAGGTGGCAGGGGGCCTGATGCTTCATGGGAGGACACGGGGAGGTGATCCAGGGGGCCCCTATTTGGTGAAGCTCTAAGTTAGGGTGAACTTTGGAGTCAATTGATGGAGCAAAAATAGATGCTTCCAGATATGAAATAGGAGGGAGAGAGACAAGATTATTACCTGATGAGTTGAGGGCCTCTGTAGCTTATGCATGTTGCATGTTTGCATCCTTCTTAGTTCCTTTTGAGCTTTGTACATGATTCAATCTCTAAATCTGCGTGCGAGCTTCTGCTTGAGTAGCGTATGGGGTTGGCAATTTTGTTGTTCTGTCCAGAGAGATCCCTCTTCCAACGTCTTTTCCTTCGGGGTCGACCGAGTGCTTTCTAGACCTTTCGAAGGTGTTTTTAAAATTGAGTTGACAATGTTTTTCCATGTGTCCATACTGGTGACATTTGTGGCATCGAAAGGGTATGGCTCCATAATCCAGTTTTTGCCTTCATTTCACCTGTCCCAAAATAAAATTCTGTTCCTCTCTCAGACCGGTTCTAATGCTTAGTGAGACCAAAATTCTTGCCACATACATTCTCCCTGTCCGCATAAAGTTTATATCCACATCTATAAAGGATCCTAGGGCGTTCCCAATGTCCCTAAAGGAGTTCAAATTCCAGAATTACCATGGCAAACCCGAAAATTGAACCCATATTGGAATTACATCAAAGTTTATTGTATCCGCATCGAACATCAGCGTCCAAGACTTAAAGAGTATGGGTGTCAGGCCAAAACTCCATGGTTTTTGAATAATTTTGCCCATGTCCTCCTTGTTTTGGAGCTTGAATATGAACTAGCCTCGAGAGAGAACTAGGGTTTCTAGTAAGTAATTAAAAAATCCCCACTAGTTCAATTTTTCCCAATTTTCCAAAAAATCCATGCTTGGGTACTTACCTTTGGGCCGTCCTACTACTATTGTTTCCGCCATTTCTAGGGTTTGTGCAACAGAGACGTTTTTTCCATAAATCTAGTTGAGGGGCTCTTTTGTGTTCTTAAGAAACTTGATTTTCTTTCGCTTCTGGGTTGGAGTCTCTATCGGACTAAGGGTTTGCTCTGTCACTCTCGAAACTAGGGATTCTTTTGCTGGGGTTTCCTTCCCTTGTTGGTCCGAGAGTTGGAGGAACGAAGCTATGAATCCTTTTAGGCTTTGCGTCAAGGGTTCTCTTGGAGACACCTACTTTTGTGTAGAGTTCCTTAGGGTTTCTACAAAATGATACCTGATATCTTCCCACTCTACGTCTAGGACTAGGTCAGAATCATTCCAGGGCACTCCAAAATCCTCAAAAATGACTTTCTAGGCCTATGAGGTGAGGAAATCATGATCAAAATGTTGGTTTGGTTTGAAGAAGGAGAGTGGATCGTTTATTTCAAATGGAAAATATCAATAATTCTTAGAAAGATGATCATGAACTGTCCAAAAAAGGACTTACATCCAAAACTTTACATCAAAAATTCCCTCGTTCCATGTCTACACCAAATATTCCTTTAATCTATTTAATATTCATCATTACAGCTTCCAATTTAACAAAGAGAGTAGGATTCTTCCCTCTATTCAAATACCCAAAAAAATATTTCAAAGCAACTACATTCAATTTTCTTCTATTACTTCCTTAAGCTCTGTTTTTCTCGGGTCCAATAACAATGCATATTTTGATAAATGGTCAACTTTAGAGTTCAACTCTCTGTATATATGAGCCAATGAAAGTACTGAGAAAGAGTCCATTTGCCTTCGAATTGATTTCAAAATTTATTGAAGGTGAGGGGATCTGATCTGTATTTTGTTATTGGACCAGTCGATGACCATCTTTGAATCTTGAAAAATATGAAGATTTGAGATATTTATTACAATTGGCACCTTCAAAACTGAATGAAGAGTTGCAAGTTTTTCCTTACTATTTGAGTAATGCTTAGGAGAAAATATGATCATTATCTTATTATTTTTTGCAAGGTATAAAAATCCCCCTGAACCACCAAAGGGAGGATATCCTTGACTTCCACCATCAAAGAAGGCCCATGGAGTTGCTCTATTAATGTCCGAAGGAACCAATTTGCGCTACCTTTTTTATTCACTAATTGACTTGTGCTCCTTCACCCACTGCACATCAAGGACCACCGTAACCTTAGCTAGAATAATTTTTTTAATGATTGTAGTGTTGTGCACCTACCATATGCCATAAATATAAGAAGAAGGGAATGCATCGTATTGACGTACCGAGGGGTTCTTCCACCACTGGAGGAATCTCTATTCCAGAGAAGATCCTGCTTAGGTAGCATGTGCAACCTGGTACTTTAGCTCGTTGGACACATCTTTCCATACAGTCTTTGCATATGGTCAGAAAAAAAATAAACGAGAGTAAGATTCTTCATTCAACTTACATAACACACACCAACTCGGGCCTTGCCATCCTCTCATTTTCAAATTGTCCCACATTAGTAATTTGTTTCTAAGGGCTAGCCACATGGCGATTTCTTCCTTTAACATACTCGCAACCTTCCATATTGAATACCACCACCACTATTTATCACCTGTAAATGACTTTGTGGCCTTTACTTTGTACCTGAGACTAGCAATAACATCTCACGTGGAACTATTCTCAGACCACACTAGTTTATCCGGCTCACCTTTATCTAGAAGGATAAAACACGATTCCAACTAATTGGTAAAGGTTTCCCATTCTATTTCTGCATCCCCATTTAAATCTATCTCCATTACATTTTTCTATACCATTCTACCCTCATCCTATGTAGATGGAGCTTTAGCATCATATACTTTATTGATATAATGATTGTAGATTTGAGCTAAAGTTTTCCCTAAGAGTCTATAGTTGTTACTAGCACCAATACATGGGTCTACATCTATTCAGATATTATTTCCACCACCTACTTTCCATGCCATCCAATCCCCAATCAATGGGGAAGATATCACAAAATCCTTCCACCGTATAGATCAATTTTCATAAGATTTAACTGGCCTCCTTATCCAATCTATGATTGAAGAATTCAGGCAATATTTGGAGGTCATTACTTCCCCCCACAAAGAATTCGTGTTTTGAATTAGTCTCCACAAGGACTTGGATGCCAGTGATAGACATAACTAATTTGGATTTTTCAATTCCCATCCTCCCAGTTCCTTTAAATTAGCCACTGTTGTTCATCCCGCTTACTTGCGGTCCAAAGGAAGGAAAATAACTTCTTTCAGCTTTTATTTAGAATCTGCTTGGGGATGCATGCTATGGATTTCCAATAAACCTGAATGCTCTGCAAAATTGACTGGATCAAAACCAAGCTACCTAATCATGATAAAAATATGTTGTCCCAACACTCTTTGTTTCCCTCCACCTTTTTAAACAACCAGTCCTAGTGTTTAAAGGAGTAGCATTACAATTAAGAAAGAAACCTAAGTATTTGAAACCTTTTGATAGAGTCTGGAAAGGGAATGGAGCTTCATTTTTTAGCCTACTTTGCAGTGCTTTTGAGAGAGAATTTTTCTACCAAGTTTGACTTATCCACATTTATATGCCTTGTTCCCTTCATATAGGCCTGTAAGATATTCTCTCTTTCTTGAATATTTTCTAAGGATTCTTCCCCCATCGTCGACAAATCGTCCACAAACGAAATATGCAAGAGTTCTTCTGTCTTTGAGACCTTCACTCCTTTGAAGGCTCCAGATATTTTTAGCATGAAGAATTAACCTACTAAGGGCATCTTCTACTAAAATAAAAATAAAAGGGGAGAGAGGACCCCCCTATCTAATTCCCCTAGAAGATCTGAAGAAGGAAGAGGGAGAGCCATTTATAAGTACTACAAAGGACGTTGATTGAATGCAACCCATTATCCAGTTTACTGTTTCCACTACAACACTAATATGTAATAGAAGTAATCTAAGGAAAGTCCAATTTACTCTATCATAAGCTTTGGATAAATATAATTTAAGAATGAAAGCTTTGCTCTTGTTCTTATTAATAAAGCATATCGCCTCCTGAGCCAGGGATACCACATCATGAATCTGGTGATTAAAAAGAAACCCAAACTGTTCCTTTGAAACTATGTTGCTCGAGATAGGTTTAAAGCGTTGGGATATAGCTTTGGATATAATTTTGTATACAACATTACAACAATAGATTGGTCTAAAGTCCTCAAAGGATGTTTTTTTTTGCTTCTTAGGTACAGAATCAAGGAAGGTGGAGTTTAGGGCTTCTAAAACCTTACCAGACCTTTGGAATTATCGTACAGTGTTCAACAAATCCTCCCTTAGTAAATCAAAAAATCCTTGAAAAAATCCAATTTAAAACCTATTAGTGCTAGAAATTGTTCTCAGACTACAAAAGAACAAACCAACACAATCTCATAAAACAAAATTAAGTAAAACAGGTTTTTTTAGGGTTTTGGTTGTGCAGTTTGTAAACAAGAGGGTAAAAACTTCACAAGGCTAAGGCAAACACTAAATCATGCAACAATGAAGGACTGAGATGCATAATATATAAAACATAAACCATAAACAATAAGCACAACATTGAATTTCATACACAGTTAAAAAGCATTTCATGAATAATAACCTCAAACAAGAAATGAATATATCAATTGAGTGATTAAACCAATCAGAAATGAAACCAACAGATAAGATAAACAGGTCTTATAGTTTGCATATATTCCATAATCAGTCATTCAAAATACATAAGAGTTTTTGACACTTAGCTCCATAAACAGTAGCTTGATAGCCTCCCCTTGTACAAAAATTTGAACACCCAGTCTTTTCCCAGCCTTACTCTTATCTTGATTTCTCAAAGACAGTTACATAACTAAAAAAAATACTTTTAGGTCATACTACTGAATTGTTAATTAAGAATATAGTCATACAATATAAAATAACTTTTTCAAAAAACTAACTAATAACCACTATTCTTAAAGCACTTTACAAGTCCTTAGCAGCCTCTGCTAAAAGAGCTATCCCTTCTAAATCTTGAGTCTTCTTTCTTGCTTTCTGGTGATCAACTTCCAAGTCTTCAACACTCTTTGAAAGATCTTGATTCTGCCGTGTTAGCTCTTGAATGGTTTGTTTCAGCTCTACATACAGAATTTGTGTCTGTCTTTTCCTTTTCAAAGCCTCCTTTGAAACTATAATTAATTCCTGATAGTGGGTATTTACCTCTTCTAAATATTCTCTTAATCTTCTGTTAGTAGTCACTAATCCCTCATTTGTTTCTTGCAGGTACTCTATCTAATATTTGTACTGTTTGATACTCTACAAATTTTCATTTTCTCAAACAATGCTCAAGTTCCCTTCTGATACTAGATGCATTTCTTTTGGCATCCATGGAATTTTTAACTTCTTAAAAATCTCTTCATCTTCTTTGAGCTGTTCTGTCATGGCCATAGGGACTTCTGAATATTATTTGACTTCAACAATGCATTGGGTTGATTGCTCTGCAACCCTTCCTTTCTCTGCACAAAAGCTTGATATGACTGAATGCTGCTTCTTTAAATCATTTTGATGCTGGTCTAAGATTACCTTCTTTCAAACATCCTCAAATATCTCTGAAATTTTGGTTTCAGTGAAAGCTAATTTATTTTCTGAAATAATTTTATTCTTACCCTTCATCTCCTTTTCATTTTGATCTTCATTGTCTTCTAACTCTTCTTGAGATGAAGAGTCTTCAATTACTGTAATTTTCTTTTGAGCTAGTTTAGGGTTTAACAATTTTTTCATATTCAACCTGAGTATATTCTTAGGTCTAGTCTTGGGCCTCCAACCTGCCCCTATTTCCCCTAACATACACAAAGCTTTTCCTTGATGTCGGATAGAAGCTAGTTGAACTACCTTTCTTTTAATCCCTCGTGACATTACCCCCTCTTCAGACTGTTTCTGTACATCCTGTTCAGTGTCAACCCTAGCTTCATCAGACAATGACTTTTTTCTCATCTTCAGACTGCATTGTAATAGGAACTTGTTCCCGTTATTTTACATTTTCCTTTACTTCTTGGTTTAGTTGTACATGAAGAGTATCTTGTATAAGCTCCATATCTTTCACTCCTGCCTTTGAAATTTCATTTTGCTCAATATTGGTCTATTGTTCAACTTCAACATTTTCATTTCCTTGAGTCATAGACTTTTCTGGTACATTATCCTCTTCAATCTTGATTGTGACTCTCTTTTTTAGTTTCTTGACCAAATTATGACCTTTATTCAACTGTCTTTTGTGAGTTTGACCTTCCTTCTTTGTTTGAAATCCATACGAAAATAGAAAATAATCCCATGTTTTCTCCTTCTTTCGAAGCAAAGTACTTATGACTAGCTTTATTTGCCCATGATGAAATATAGATTGTTTAGTATGGTCTTGATGTTCCTTTACCCTGCTAGACATCTTTTGTAGACTTTTATGGAAAAAGAATGGAATATTCATCTTTGCTTCATGGTTAAGATGCTGCAAAAACCTGAAATGATAGTTAAAAACAAATGCAAATCTTCCTTCACAAGTGATATAACTTTGTAGAATTTTTATTGGCTCTCTCCATTCTGGTTTGAATTTCTGGATATGCACTCCTTTACCCCAGTTTGCAACCACATCTGGAAGTAAGTAATACTGTGCATCAAAGGTAAAAGGTACTTTTTAAAACCAATATTCGCCTTCATCTGGGATCCCTGTAGCTTATACTATCAGTTCTCTGGTCAACTCAATCTTCAAGGTGTCAAAAGTAACAATATCTTTATCTAAACACTGAGCAAACTTATATGAGACCTCTATGTGATACCCATCAATTTTCTCAAAAAAGTTTAACCATCCTGCCTCTAAAAACAATCTTGCACAATCTGGGAAAGCTTGAACCCAAGACATGTCTGAGGGTTCATCTCTATTTGTTTTCCCACTCCTCTTCATTTTAAATGACTGAACAAATTGCTTCTTCCAGTAAAGAACTCTAACTCTATTCAGATCTTGGCAATTTTGACAGACAATGATATGTTGGGAAACTAAACCCCTAAACTGGATCTTATCACTTAAATTGATAAGTATCTTAATTCTATTAACAGAGAAAATTCGATATTTAGCATCAATTGGGTTTATATACTAGCATTCTTCATTAAATTCCATAATTAATCTTCTGTCAATGAAAACCCAAATACATGGAATATGATAGCAATTCGCCTCCTACCTGTCAGAATAGTGAATTCGGCTGTTAGAAATGTGTTTTCCTATCTGCTAGGTGTCCAATTTCATTCTTTAATACTCCTCTGACCGGCACTATAGTGCCAAACAGTCGCCCTTCAAAGCCCTAAATTACCGACGACCTTCAAACCTTGATTACAAACTGCCAAACTTTGCCACGAACTCGTATGCTCTTCATGCACCTCAGGAGATGCATAATTCAAGGTGAATTTTCCTCATCATGGATAATTATCAATGTTCCACTACTCTGTATCATAAATTCCAGACCACTGCAACTTACCCTGATGATTGCTTGCTTGAACTGTTAACACCTGTCACAATGATCACTCTGGCCAAGAACACGTATCAAACCCATTAACAAGTGTGAATGACCTCTCCTATGCGCGAATTTATGAAACTTTGAACCAAAAATCATGATTTTCAGATAGCGCGATTTTCTTGTAGTGCGCATGTGCAACTTTTTCGGGCTTACACTACAAGAATGCCTGTTTCAATAATTTTCAAAAATACACCTCACAACAAAGGGTTAACTTTGGTTAAATGACCTAGAATAAAACTTTATGATATTTTTTAGGACCTTTAATTCATATAAACATCCTATAAGCCCTTGAAAATTATAAATCTTGCTAGGTAAAGCCAAAATTGGAAAAAATCTATGAAGTCACCTAAATACAAACATAGCAATCAAAGAAAAGGCTTAAAGTATCCTAAAATCCAAATTTAAAAATGAACAAAACCATGTTTCAAAAAACAAGCAAATGATTTAAAATGAGAAGAAAAAACAGGCTATAACATCTGGCTCCTATTGTGAGATGAATTCCTCCCCGTGAGGCTTCAAGAACCTGTAGATCAGTGCCTTCTATGCTGTAACTGCAACTGCAACTACCTGTTACTCTGCAAAAAATCCATTGGGTCATCGAGTCTTTATTCTGTTCTTCACACCGGTATATACAATGAAATTCCAATATCTAGCTCAACAGCTGTAAAAATGTTTGGGGAAGCGTCCATTAACTGGATTAGACAATTCCTCACAATCCCAAGTCTGTAACACAAAAGTATTATTCTCCAGAATATTTGATACTATGAAAGGACCAAACCATAGATTATAAAACTTGCCATGCTTTCCTTTCTGCTCCTTTATAGCATCCCATCTCAAAACCATATCTCCATTTGAAAATGTGTTCTCCTTAATCTTTCTATCAAACCTTTCTTTGATCTTTGTCCTGTACAGCTGAGATTTTTCCTCCACTATTTCATGTTTATGCTGTAACTCTATCGGTGCATAAATTCTTCTTTGAATATCACTAGGTTCTTCTTGACTATATTGAAGAAATTTCACCACTGGAATACCAAGTTGAACAGGAAACACTATATCAGTACCATATACCAATTGAAAAGGAGAAGTTCCAATTTCCTTTTTAATTGTTATTATGTCTGCCCATAATGCATATTTTAACATTGAGTCGCATGATCATTTATTCTGCTTCAATAACTTCTTGATACTTTGAATAATACTCTTATTAGTTGGCTCAGATAAGCCATTTCCCTGAGGATAATAAGGTGTTGAGTGTTTCAAAAAAATCCCATTCTTTTCACAAAATGCCACCATAGCTTTGGACTTAAAATCTTGAGCATTATCAGTCAATAACTTATTGGGACATCCAAATATGCTAAGAATATATTCCTGAATAAAATCTATGATTACCTTGTCTATTGCATTTCTTGTGGGGATAGCTTCTACCCATTTAGTGAAGAAATCTGTAGCAGTCAAAATCCATTTATGCTGCCCTGAAGAGGAAGGATTTATCTCCCCTATGAAGTCCAAACCCCACTGCTGAAAAGGGGCATTAAATACAATAGACTTTAATGGTAAACACATCAACTTTTTCTTGCCAGCAACCTTCTGACAAGGGATACATGCTCTTACCTACTGATATACATCGGAGAATAAAGAAGGCCAATAGTATCTGGCTCTCAAAATTTTATAAGTTGTTGCCTTCCAATACTTATGTCCCCCACAAGCACCTTCATGTGATTCAGAAATTACTTCTTCAATTTCTGGCTTATCCAAACATCTAAGCAGAATACCCCTTGGATCTTTCCAAAACAACTGCTGTTCTATCAAACAATATTTAGTAGTTTTCAACTTCAATGACCTAGCATCTTTCTTGTCTAGATGTTCTGGACATTGTAAATACAAGGTAAAGTGTATAATATCTGCATACCACGTTGATTATACATAGTGGTTCATAATTATTTCCTTCTCCTACTCTGCTTGCAATTCTTCTTATGATGGCTGTTCTGCCATGAGATGTAGACCCAAAGCTTGACAATTTGAATCAACTAGCAATTTAGCCAAACCTTGTCCCTTTACTAGCTTTGTAGGCTTAATGTCCACATCATATTCCATTATTTTTTCAATCCATTTCCCTCTTTTCCCCTCATTATCAGGTTGAGTCAAAGCATCCTTAATGGCAACATTAGGAACATAAGTAATGACTTTGGAAGCAAAACATAAATTCTGAAAAACTTTAATGCCTTTACCAATGAATAAGCTTGCTTCTCTAAAGTGCTGCACTTCAACTCTGAGTCTCTGAGGATCTTGCTGAAAAATGCAATTGGCTATTCAAGTCCATCCTTATTCTTCTGTAATAAAACAATAGCTAAAGTATCCTATGATGCATAAGAAAAAGTCAAAAATCCCTTTGTAAAATCAGGACTTACTAGTACTGGTGCTTCTGTAAGAGCCATCTTAATCTTTTCAAATGAATTTTTAGCTTTTGCAGTCCACTTAACTTCCCGATCCTTCTTCAACATGGCTGTAATTTGTTTAATGGTTTCAACAAAATTTGGTATGAACCAATGCAGAAAATTATTTTTCCAATAAAATATTGCACATCCTTCTTGCTCCTTGATAAACTAATTTTCAGAATAGCTTTTACCCTTTCTGGATCTATCCTTATGCCATCAGCTGAAACTAAATGACCCAACAACTTACCTTCTTGTACAACAAAATGTGACTTTTTGGGATTGAGAGACAAACCATATTTTCTGAATTTCAGGAAAGTTTGTTTTAACTGTTTTAAGTGCTCATCATCAGATTGTGAGAAGACTGTAATATCATCTAAATAGATCACTACAAACTTATCCCTCTCCCACAAAGGCTATGTCCATAGCTCTTTGAAAGGTAGCTCCAACATTCATTAATCCAAAAGGCATTTTGTCGTACATGAAAGTACCCCAAGGAGTAGTAAAAGCTGTCTTTTCTCTATCATCAGGGTGCATTGCAATTTAGTTATACCCTGAAAAACCATCTACCATTGAGATTCTTTGTGCACCAACCACCTTCTGCAATATTTGTTCTATCTTAGGCAAAGGGTAATTATCCTTCAATGAAATCCTATTCAAATTTCGAAAATCAACACACAATCTGATTTCACCATTCTTTTTTCTGACAGGTACTAGATTGGCTACCCATGAAGAATATCGGAGGGGAGCAATAATCTTAGCATCTAACAATTTTTTTACCCCCTTTTCTATAATGGGAAACAAAGCTGGATTGATTCTCCTTAATTTTTGTATGAAAGGTTTAACATTTGGTTTCAAAGGCACTTTATGCTGTATAATACTAGTATCATATGTCTTCAAATCCTCGTATGACCAAGCAAAAACATCAACATCAACATACTCTTTTAATAACTTGATGTACCTATTTCTTTGCTATGTTGTGAGTGCCGTTGAGATCTTCACCATTCTGGGATGCTCTTTGGTGCCAATATTACAATCCATTACATTTTCTTCTGAAGACTGCATAAGTGGTTTTAAAGGGGTATCATCCTTCGAAAAAATCCTCTCCAAAGGCACCAGACCCTTAGGAATGAAATTACTTTTCAGCTCAATGATCTTGTGACCTGCAATCTCATTTTCTGCAACACCTTCAAAATACTCAATTTCATCATCCTGTTCTTGGTCAATTAGGGAATTAGAAAACTCACCTGTCAGCTCTAAAAACCTTTTTTATCTCAAAATCATCTTCAAAAACTCTCCATTGCTTTATATTATCAGGAACAGAAGGTCTGTACCTAACTTCAATAGGATACTTTAGCTGTGTTGTTTTAGGAATCCTGAAATGTGTGGCTGCTAGGGAAAGAGAATCAACGGTTTGGTTATGGTCCCTAGGAATATAAGTGATATTAAAATCCACAAAGAAATTGTCTATCATATCCCATACTTCATTCCTGTACACTTTCAGCAAATCTTGCTTTACTTGATAGTTATTCCTTACTTGTTGAAAAACGAACTTGGAGTCGCCATACACAGAGATCTGCTGAATCCCTAAATCTTTTGCACCTTTCAAACCTAACAACAGAGCCTCATACTCTGCTGTATTATTAGTGGTAATAAATTCCAAGTTATAAATTAATCTTACCGCTTCACCACCAGGGGATATCAGAACAACTCCTGCTCCAGCACCTTCTTTAGATGATGATCCATCAAAATACATTTTCCAAAGTTCATCCTCCTGTTCCCTAGTGCATTTGGCCGATTTTTCTTTTTCAACCTGTGATAAATCAGTAGCATCATTATCATCACTAAAGTGCAACATACAAGTATCCAAATCCTTTTCAACATCATATAATGAATGATTTGTAGGATTCTTGTCATTAGTCACAATATAAGAAAATTGTAACCCTCTATACAACCTTCTATTTTCACCTCCAAAGACAGGGATGGTTGCATATGTTAAGTCCATCTGTAGAGTTCCAGCTACCTTCTTGGCCCAAGATCTAGAGAGGAGCATTCAAAACTTAGGTGTGATGTCTGCCACTGCTACATCCATAATCACACTTTTCATTGGTAGCTGAGCTAAACTAACTACCATATCCTTTATCACTCCTAAACATTTTACAGCTCGAGAATCAAAAGCATACAAGTCATGATAAGGTTTTGTTATGCTCAACCCTAAAGCCTCCATGACTGCTTTTGGCATTAGATTATGAGATGATCCTGAATCCAAAAGGCAATTATGTATCATTTGCTCATGAATGGTTAATGTAATGTAAAAAGGAGGAGATGCATTTGCATCATTTTTAGTTTTTTCTGCCAAAGCTGATCCAATAAAAATGGTAGGATTTTCCTCTTGTAAATTTACTGTGTTAGAGGGAACTTGATTGTTTGCTGAACCAATCATTTTCAAAACTGATTTTTTGTAAGAAGGATTCTTTATCAACTCAGTGAAAGGCATAGGGATCTTAATTTTGCACAATTCATTTTCAAGATTAAAATTATGCATACCTTTATTCACCTCTTCAACTTCAATAACCTTCTTTTGTTTATCTTGATTCTGTTTTTTTTCTAATACTGGATCATACTGCTGTTTAGGAGGTAGAATTACCTTTTTCCTAGGATTTTGCACCACCTGTTTTGGCCCTGATCTTAAATTTAGGGTTTTCTTTGGATCAGTCTGATATATATCAGTAGTTACCTCAAGATTTAAATCATTTTTTGTTTCAAACACATCTGCATCATAATATTCTGAGTTAAAAAAATCCTCCTCAGTCACAAAACCTTCAATCAACTGTTCTCCAAAATAATTCATATCTTGATCTAGATCCTCAAAAAACTCTTCTTCTTCTATTTCTCCTTCATCAGTAACATTATTTTGAAGTGGGGGTGACACCTTTTGATCTGTTACCACCTAAGTTGTACTTAGTGGTTTTTTTATCAAGTGAGCCTGGTGAACTGGACAAGGATAATTTGTTTGAACTTCAGAGATCCTTCAGTCTTGCTTCTGGGAAGATTTGTTGTACTATATCACATGTTCATACCCCATGGGGGAATTGTAATAAATGTTCTAGCATGATAGTGTCTGTAAAAGACTCGGTCTCTTAGACTTTATTTGTCAATCTGATCAGCCCAGGGTGTTTTTTCCCTTGGTTATTATTGGTTGTTGAATAAACGACTGATAATTTATGAGTTTTTCACTCCATACCTCCAAAGTTGGGGTGGTTGGCTTGGCATTTAGGCCTATTGAGGTTATTAGAGTCTATGTGTCAATGTATAAACATGCTAGACATCATGGTCGAGTCATATGAACATGTCTAAGTCCCCCTAGGTTTTTTCAATTATTCAATTTTTTAACTTTTTAAGTGTTTTTTATTAAAATTTAATTTTTCCAAAACTTAGGCTATTTTTAATAGTTTAATTGGAAAAAATGATTTTGTAATAAAAGTGGGCCAAATAATCAGTTTCAGTCATGCAGGTGCTCATTTTCAAGTTAAGAGCACCATGCAAACCCATGGACCCACTATTTCCTAGTTTTGAGTGATTTTCCATCACTCAGGTCAGAAAGCCCCAAAAATCAATTATTGATTATTTTAATTAATAAATTGATGAATAATGGAGCAAATCCAGAATCATAAATCAGTGGATTCTTAGCCGATTTGATTGAAATTAGTCAGATATGAAGCAGATTCACTGGATCAGACAAATCCTTCATTGAAGGAGGTGATCAAATCAGATCCAGAGTTGATCTTCAGCATCCTTTATGGGGAATTTTTCCCTCCCTCTCTCCTCCACACATTTTTGGCTCAATTGGATGAGTTTTGGTGGATGCTTCAGTCAACAGGTTGAGGTGGCAGTCAAATCAACTCTCCGATTGACAATTGCACTCAGTGAGACTCAGATCTAGCTCAGTTAGACACATATCAGGCATTGATGGACTCTCCATCAACAT
>LPNX010682977.1:157717-214238 GCA_001517045.1 Pseudotsuga menziesii | reverse complement strand
CTGTTGGGATAGGCCCACAGTGTTGTAATGGCACGACCTTCGGGCTGCCTATATAAGAATATATTTTGTATTGTAAAGGGTTAGCTAGTCAGTTAGTTAGCTCGTTGGTTAGATAGAGAGACAGTCGTGATCAAAATAGGCAATAAGGATAAGTAGACTGTTGTAAAAGCCGAGCTCTGGTTCTGGTTCTAGCGGTAGCAATCTTACTAAAACCAGTAGCTGGCTTGTAGAGCATGCATGTAACGATCTGCAGGGATAGACTGAGAGGGAAGAGTATGTTGTAAGAGAGACAGCATAAAGGTAGAGAAGAAAGATCTAAGAGAGAAGATCTTGAGCTGCATTTGAGGCGCAGCAGAACTGTGTTTGCCTTCCCTTAATCTATAATAGAGAAGCACAGTTTTGTGGACGTAACTCCCATCCTGGGGGCGAACCACGTTAAAATCCCGTGTTCTGTGATTGATTTGCATATTGTGTTTATTTGCTGCATCTATCCGATTATGTTATGAAATTTGCTTACAGTTGATGTATGAATGAGTTGTTTAGTTACAGCACTACAGGAAGATATATACAAGTTGAAATCCTTGGCACGTCGTATAAGGGCTACTTATGCTTGCCTTAGGTAGTTAATTAATCACAGTAAGACAGTCTGGGTATCAGGTCTTGTGCGTCGACATGAACGACGCTAGTGCGCTAAGCTGCGGTTGGAGGGTATCGCAAGAAGGCGATACCGCATCGGCAGAGGAGCTGCGGTGCGCGACTCCGTGGGTTGAGGACTTAGCGTTGGACAGGAGTTTCATGTCGCACGGTGTGCGGCGATGCGGTGAGATTTGGACTATTGTGAGAAGGAAGAAGTCGTGCGAAGAGAGAAGAACCCGCGCGACGCGCGCAAGGGTAGAGACGCTGCGGCTAGAAGAGCTGCGTGATGACGGGATTGCGCGGCGTGAGCAAGAGGTTGCGCGATGCACAAACACAGAGGGAGATCCTGCAGCCAGAAGAGCTACAAGCCACTAGTAGGATTGCCACAGAACCTGGTCCAAGACGCTTGAGTCCTTGGCCAACCCATTAGATTCACTTCGAGTGAGACTTCAGGCCACCTTGCGGTCTGTCGCCGAAAGGGCCAGTGAGTTAGGGGTGTTGTTGGTTGACTATAGTAAACCCGGGTCTGCCCATGCAATCAACAAATGGTTCCGTTGCCAGTTTAAATGACTGGGAGTTAATGTTCTGTTGGCATCCTACCAGAGAAGAGTTTCACCAGTGGCTGGATTCAGATTTAAGGGAGTTCGCCAAGAAAGAGAATCGGAGTCCTAGACTAAGCACAAAAGCCTGGTTAGAAAAGCATATCGCTTCAGACATACACGCTATATTTTTTGCAACCTATGGAAACGAGATTTTCGACTGGTTATCCAAGTTGACAGATAGGAACACATTCAAGAAGAAAAGACACATTTTCTAGACACCGGAGCTGATCCAAACCATACAGAACCTCGACAATCCGATTACGAGAGCAGTGGAATTCTGGCTGACAAGTGTGCTAGAAGGCTTTGTTACAGAATTTGCAGTTGACCAGAGAAAGAGCTTCAGCGCAGCTGAACGATACTTCTTCAGAGGATATCGTGGTAAGTACCTAAGATCTCTAAACTTGTCCCTTAAGATGTTGCTATATGAAAAAGGAACAATGGATCTAGTTTCAGATGAATAAGTAAAGATAGTAATGTCACAAGAGTTTGAAAGTGATTTTGATGACATTGGACGAACACGTAGTGGAAAGAAGTATAAAGTAGATTTTAGCTCTCCTGTATTTGAAGACAGTTCAGACAGTATTAGACAACAGAGTCCTAGTACCACAGACGAACTAGAGGGGGGTATCCCTTACCACCCCTATACCCCACAGAAATAGACAGGGAATCAGAATAACCCCGTAGGTACTCCATCTAGTAGCTCACCGCCAGTACCTACTCCTGCTACATCACCTTCACCTACACCGCTGAGTGGTAGTAACCTAGCCAGTCAGAACCCACCACAGAGGAATAGAATGGGAGATGACATGAAGCTACCTATTTTTAAAGGTACAGGAGCAGAAGACCCAGAACAACA
Source organism: Pseudotsuga menziesii (assembly GCA_001517045.1). Taxonomy (NCBI): domain Eukaryota; kingdom Viridiplantae; phylum Streptophyta; class Pinopsida; order Pinales; family Pinaceae; genus Pseudotsuga; species Pseudotsuga menziesii. The sequence continues at coordinate 212,144 of LPNX010682977.1, read as the reverse complement.
TTGGTTCCTATGTGAAGCCATGTGGACCATTAAAACAATCAACGATGATAACCTTAAACTTGTACAGCTGGTCACCACACTCAGAGAGAGAGCCTTGACATGGTACATAAAGTATACTACATTACCCAAGACACTTGCCCAGGTTAAGAATGCCATGATCAAAGAGTTTAAGAAACCTAAGTCTGAATCTCAGTGTATAACAGAGCTCAAGGATATTAAGCAGCTTCCATCAGAATCAGTATGGGACTTTGATCAGAAATTCAAAGCCCTGATAGACCAAGTAAGCTTTGACTCTGCACCGGAACAGCATAAGGAATGGTTTATTGCAGCGCTGCTCCCTCACATCAGACTGCCACTAATGCAGCAGAAACTCACTACTCAAGATGAAGCGCTGGAGATGGCAATGAAATTGGAGGCTTCACCTCTAGCAGAGACTACCACATGCATGACAACCCTACAGAACCAGCTGGCCAACCTCACGTTACAGATACACGAACTTAAGAAAGGGAAAGAGGTTATGCAAGACATATGGTGCATAAAGTGTAGAGCACAGGGTCATACCAAAGACAACTGTCCAATCTTCACAGAATATTTAGCATCAGGGGCTCCTAACCCCTTACCAAGAACACAAGGGCCATGGTGTGAAATATGTAAAACACAAGGACATCCACCTCAGCAATGCCCTTTGCTTCAGAAGTATGTACAGACACCTAAGAACCTATACTGTGTCTTTTGCAAATCCGTCGGGCATGATGAACAGGATTGCCGAGCTTATGATCTCATGTTAGATAGAAAACATGATGTGTACAGAGTCCAATCAGAAACACCGGGTCCAGCAGCAGGACCACAACCGAATCAGGCTTACGGAGGCCGTGCAGGAGGATTCAGAGGACGAGGCCGAGGAGGAGGCTTTGCATGTGGAGAAGGCTTTGCACGAGGAGGAGGTTTTGGCCAAGGTCGTGGGCCAATCACTTGTTATAATTGTGGAGTTGTAGGACACTACGCTAGGGACTGTCAGAGCCCCACTACTACTTGTAATTACTGCAAATCTTATGACCATACCATAGAAGAGTGTCCTATCTTAATAGCCAAGATCAAAGACGCTAAGCCAGCGGTACATCAGAACATCCAGCTTATTGTTGCTGAGTAGGCAGAGCCAGAACCGAGAGTCAATATTGTGACTCGTAGCGGTGCTTCCACCAGTAGGACATCGCAGGAGACCGGAAAGAACACAAGTCAGGAGTGGATACGCAGCGCTCCTAGTAAAGCAACAACACTTGACCTACAGAAGAATAAAGAGACATTTCATGAAGCTAAGGCTTCCTTCGATGAACCTACACAACCAGGATCACAGGTACTACCGTCTAGGGGCGTACTGCAGCAAGCACCTTGTAGCGATAGCCCAAAACAGATACCACAAGCCACCACATCGGGAAGATGCGGCAAGGATGAATCAACAGAAAGTATACAATCCTTCTTGCACAGTTGTTTGAAGCTCTTGAGAAATGAAAAAGCTATCGGAGAGCTACAGCGCATCATAGATCAGTGTCAGCAATCTTCTCTATCGGGAAGTGCAGACCGTGCTGTTCATAATATTATAGGACACACAAGGACCGGAAGGGAGATGAAACTCACAGCACAAATTTGAGAGTTCGAAATGGACAAAGTCGTCTTAGATCTGGGATCAGAGGTGAATGTGCTAACTAAGCAGACATGGCAGCAGATGGGTAGCCCTCAGTTAGCCATATCACCTATCCACCTGAGATTAGCTAATCAGCAGCGAGTATCACCACTGGGTCGACTACCACAGGTGCCAGTTGACATTGACGGAGTTCGTACTTTTGTGGACTTCGAGGTCATAGAAATCATTGGCGACAGTCGACCATATCCAGCACTATTAAGTATTGATTGGGAAATTGGTAGCAAGGCTGTCATTGACCTAAAGAGAAGACAAATGACCTTTGAGGATGCGCAGATCCGGGTCATCGCACCGCTGGATCCTTACCAAGGTCCTAGGTATATTGAACCCTTAAGAGCAGAGGAGGAAGCACATCACATGGATAGCCTTTACCAGATGACAGTGAACCAGAATGACTACATCAACCCAACCGTAGAAGGGAACATTAGTTGGCGATGCGACAGCTCATGTGCATCGGATTTTGATGTCGGCCTAGAGAACTGGCAGAATAGACTTTACGAAGTCTCAGCTCGCAGATGTGCGTTTATGAGTAAATCACTGCGATGGATTGGGGCGGAGACCACTGAGATTCCATCATACAATGGACTGACAGATATCCAGGACTTCCTTGAGCAGTTTGAGCAACAGATGCCTTATGAACAGAGAATCACAGCTATGGACCTTGCAGTACGAGCCACACCTGCAAGATGGTGGTACGCGCATAAAGAAAATATCGCATCATGGGATGATATTAAAAGATTGATGGCGATCAGATTTTCGGTCGACAAAGAGTATGTTCAGCAGAAGTACACAGGAGAAACTGATCCTAGAGCACACATTCAGACATGCGAACAGAGCTGGTTGGACATTCCAGAGGATGAATGGGTACACAGATTCATTCACACATTGGACACAGTTCCAAGGAACTGGTACACAGAGACTGAATTACGAAAAGGGACGACTACATGGTCACTTATGACAGACAGTTTCCTGCTGACCTTTGCGTTTGAATCAGAACATCCAAGTGTTGCTCAGGCCCTAGACATAATCAAGACCAAGATATTTGAGGATTGCACCATCTCAGTGCCAGGCCAACCTGAGTGGACTATCCAGCTAGAAGAGGCGTTGGAATGCTATAATTTTACATCAAAACCAGAGGAGGGGGAGGAGGACCCTCGTAACACCAACATTCCGGAGTCAGAAGGAACTCGTGATGTTGGAGGACCACAGCTAGAGACTCCAGCAATCACTGAGCCCATCAAGATTAAAAAGGTCAATATTGGCACAGATGCAGAACCTAAGTTTGCCTCTATTGGAGACTATTGGAACGATGAAATAGTCGGACAGATTGCAGATTTGTTACATGACTATCAGGACCTATTTCCCACCAAGTTCATGAAGATGAAGGGAATAGTCGGAGACCTGGGAGTTATGAGGATACCACTGAAAGAGGATGCTAGACCAGTTAAGCAGTGCCCATATCGATTAAACCCCCGCTACAAAGAAAAAGTCAAGGACGAGATCAATAAGATGCTAGCAGTAGGCATCATTGAACCCGTAGAAGAAAGCAAATGGGTTAGCCCCATGGTCGTCCAAGAGAAGAAAACAAAAGGGGACATTAGAATCTGTGTCGATTTGCGAAAACTCAACAATGCATCACTTCATGATCCATTTCTGACACCGTTCACTGATGAGGTATTAGACAATGTGGGAGGACAGGAGGTCTACTCCTTCACTGATCACTTTTCAGGCTACCACCAGATCAGAATACATCTAGAAGATCGATCTAAGACCACCTTTGCAACAAAATGGGGCTCGTTCCAGTATACGGTAATGCCCTTTGGTCTTAAGAATGCACCAGCTATATTTTCTAGAGTAGTAGTTGCTGTACTTAAAGAATACATCCATAAATTCTTAGAAGTATATTTTGATGATTGGACTGTATTTGGACTAATCGATAAGCATATAGGAGACTTAAGACTGATGTTAGAGAAATGTAGGCAGTACCAGATTTCTCTAAACTTGAAAAAATGTATATTCTGTGCACCATTTGGTATCTTGTTGGGTCACATTGTTTGCAGACAAGGCTTGATGGTAGATCCCACGAAGATCGCCATCATTGTAAATCTTCCAGCACCCAACTCAGTCAAGCAACTCAGGACAGTACTTGGTCATACCGGGTACTACAGAAAGTTCATCAAGGGCTATGCAAAGATTACAGCACCAATGGAGAAATTGCTGAAGAAAGATGTAAAATTCCTATGGAATGAGGAATGTCAGCAGAGCCTAGACATACTTAAAGAAAATATGGTTACAACACCCATCCTAGTGTTTCCAGACTGGACTAAGCCATTTCATGTACACGTGGATGCATCTGGAATTGCACTAGGCGTCGTCTTGACACAGCTAGGAGAAAGGGATCTTGACCATCCCATCGCATATTCCAGTAGAAAGCTACCGACAGCAGAAAAGAACTACACCACAATAGAAAGAGAAGGCTTAGCTATGGTGTATGTGCTGCAGAATTTCAGGCACTACCTATTGGGCGCCTCGTTTAAAATGTTTACTGACCATTCTGCATTGAAGTACCTAGTCAATAAACCAGTGTTAGGGGGGAGAATCTGCAGATGGTTACTCCTCTTCCAGGAGTATGATTTTGAAATCATTGTGAAACCAGGAAGACTGAATGCTGGACCAGATCATCTGTCGCGTATAGACTCAGGAGAAAGAGTGAAGAGAGTGAAACCATGACTATGGGCAGAAAGGATAAGAGAGCCTAGCGAACTAAGTTACCAAAATTGCAAGAGAACATGCCGAGGTAATGAAGAACGAAGTCGAAGGACTTCGACAGAAGTTGCAGAAGACTTCGCAGGAGGTGAAGAAGAAGCTATAGAAGGAAAAGCTACAGCAGGAGAATCCTGTTCCAGGTGGCTTGAGGATGAGCCACAAGTAAGTGTTAGGGGACTGTTGGAGTAGGGTCCCGCAGCTATAGAAGAAGCTGCTAGTTTTGGTGGAGAGATAAGTTTTGGCGGAAAGAAGATAAGACGGAGCTACGACGCCGTAGCACGGTTCCAGCTACAGAGCAGAGCCGGAAACCATGACTTTTTGAGATACGAAAGTCAAAGAAAGGCAAAGGTACCTGAGCGGCCGAGAAGGGAGAGCTCACCCACTGCATTGAAGGCAGTGGCGGAAGACATGAGGGCTCAACGACCCTCATAAAGAAGAAGGAGCAACGAGGCTCAAGCATTGAAGACGAAGGACAGAAGGTGAAGCGGTGCATAGTACCCATGATCAGTGCCGGGAAGCATGGAAGACTGCAGAGAGCTGTGGTGTGATGGGAAGCGGCTACCTCAAGGACAGAGAGGACCGACTATCACTAATTAGGGTTTGGGTTACTGTTGGGACAGGCCCACAGTGTTGTAATGGCACGGCCTTCGGGCTGCCTATATAAGAATATATTTTGTATTGTAAAGGGTTAGCTAGTCAGTTAGTTAGCTCGTTGGTTAGATAGAGAGACAGTCGTGATCGAAATAGGCAATAAGGATAAGTAGACTGTTGTAAAAGCCGAGCTCTGGTTCTGGTTCTAGTGGTAGCAATCTTACTAAAACCAATAGTCGGCTTGTAGAGCATGGATGTAACGATCCGCAGTGATCAACTGAGAGGGAAGAGTATGTTGTAAGAGAGACAGCATAAAGGTAGAGAAGAAAGATCTAAGAGAGAAGATCTTGAGCTGCATTTGAGGCGCAACAGAACTGTGTTTTCCTTCCCTTAAGCTATAATAGAGAAGCACAATTTTGTGGACGTAACTCCCATCCTGGGTCGAACCACGTTAAAATCCCGTGTTCTGTGATTGATTTTCATATTGTGTTTATTTGCTGCATCTATCCGATTATGTTATGCAATTTGCTTACAGTTGATGTATGAATGAGTTGTTTAGTTACATCACTACAGGAAGATATATACAAGTTGAAATCCTTGGCACGTCGTATAAGGGCTACTTATGCTTTCCTTAGGTAGTTAATTAATCACAGTAAGACAGTCTGGGTATCAGGTCTTGCACATCGACACGAACGACGCTAGTGCGCTAAGCCACGGTTGGAGGGTATCGCAAGAAGGTGATACCGCACCGGCAGAGGAGCTGCGGTGCGCGACTCTGTGGGTTGAGGACTTAGCGTTGGACAGGAGTTTCATGTCGCACGGTGTGCGGCGATGCAGTGAGATTGGGACTATTGTGAGAAGGAAGAAGTCGTGCGAAGAGAGAAGAACCCACGCGACGCGCACAAGGGTAGAGACGCTGCGGCTAGAAGAGCTGCGCGACGACGGGATTGCGCGGCGCGAGCAAGAGGTTGCGCGACGCACAGACACAGAGGGAGATCCTGTAGCCAGAAGAGCTGCGAGCCACCAGTAGGATTGCCACAGAACCTGGTCCAAGACGCTTGAGTCCTTGGCCAACCCATTAGATTCACTTCGGGTGAGACTTTAGGCCGCCTTGCGGTCTGTCGCCGAAAGGGCCAGTGAGTTAGGGGTGTTGTTGGTTGACTATAGTAAACCCGGGTTTGCCCATGCAATCAACACCAACTTTGAGGTGAAATAAAGGGATTTTTCTAGGAGATAAAGTATTTGCTTTCTTGAAAGATTGAGGATCAGTAAAAATCTGAAAATTACTAATAGGGATTGTAGGTTTCAACCAGGACGAATCTTGTTCCTCCTCCTTTAAAAAAGAAAAAGGTGATGATAATTCTAGTTGATCAGGGTTACATAAGGCTAGAGATGACTGAGACCTTTTGATTTTCCTAGTTGTTTTCAGAATCTGCTCTGGGTCTGAGACACCCAGTTGTAAAGGTGAACTAGGTCTATTTCTTGTTCCAACTCCTTTAGTAGCCACTGTGAAATACTTGGTGAAATGTAGTCTTCTAAAATTTGATGGTTTAAGTCCACCTCTGAAAACTAGTTAAATGATGAATAACCCAGGGAAAGTAGGATTTTAGTTCCGTCCCCGGCAACGACGCCAAAGAAGTTAGTGCCAGAAATTGTTCTCATACTACAAAAGAACAAGCCAACACAATCTCGTGAAACAAAATTAAGTAAAATAGGTTTTTTTAGGGTTTTGGTTGTGCAGTTTGTAAACAAGAGGGTAAAAACTTCACAAGGCTAAGGTAAACACTAAATCTTGCAACAATGAAGGACTGAGATGCATAATATATAAAACATAAACCAGAAACAATAAGCACAACACTGAATTTCATCCACAGTTAACAAGCATTTCATGAATAATAACCTCAAACAAGAAATGAATATATCAACTGAATGATTAAACCAATCAGAAATGAAACCAGCAGATAAGATAAACATGGCTTATAGTTTGCATATATTCGATAATCAGTCATTCAAAATACATAAGAGTTTTTGACACTTAGCTCCATAAATAGTAGCTTGATAGCCTCCCCTTTTACAAAAATTTGAACACCCAGTCTTTTCCCAGCCTTACTTTTATCTTGATTTCTCAAAGACAATTACATAACTAAAAAAACTACTTTTAGGTCATACTACTGAATTGTTAAATAAGAATATAGTCATACAATATAAAATAACTTTAAAAAAAAACTAACTAATAACCACTATTCTTAAAGCACTTTACAAGTCCTTAGCAGCCTCTGCTAAAAGAGGTATCCCTTCTAAAGCTTGAGTCCTCTTTCTTGCTTTCTGGTGATCAGCTTCCAAGTCTTCAACCCTTTTTGAAAGCTCATGATTCTGTTGTGTTAGCTCTTGAATGTTTTGTTTCAGCTCTGCATACAGACTTTGTGTCTGTCTTTTCCTTTTCAAAGCCTCCTTTGAAACTACAATTAATTCCTAATAGTGGCTATTTACCTCTTCTAAATCTTCTCTCAATCTTCTGTTAGCAGTCACTAATCCCTCATTTGTCTCATTTAGGTACTCTATTTGATATTTTTACTGTTTCATACTCTGCAAATTTTCATTTTCTGAATCAATGCTCTTCCCTTCTGATATTGGATGCATTTCTTCTGGCATCCATGGAATTTTTAACTTCTTAAAAATCTCTTCATCTTCTTTTAGCTGTTTTGTCATGGCCACAGGGACTTCTAAATATTATTTGACTTCAACATTGCATTTTATTGATTTCTCTGCAACCCTTCCTTTCTCTGCACAAAAGCTTGATATAACTGAATGCTGCTTCTTTAAATCATTTTGATGCTGGTCTAAGATTACCTTCTTTCGAACTTCCTCAAATATCTCTGAAATTTTGGTTTCAGTGAAAGCTAATTTATTTTCTAAAATAATTTGCTTCTTACCCTTCATCTCCTTTTCATTTTGATCTTCATTGTCTTCCAACTCTTCTTGAGATGAAGAGTCTTCAATTACTGTAATTTTCTTTTGAGCTAGTTTAGGGTTTAACAATTTTTTCATATTCAACCTAAGTTTATTCTTAGGTCTAGTCTTGGGCCTCCAACCTGCCCCTATTTCCCCTAACATACACAAAGATTTTCCTTGATGTCTTATAGAAGCTAGCTGAACTACCTTTATTTTAATCCCTCGTGACATTACCCCCTCTTCAGATTGTTTCTATACATCCTGTTCAGTGTCAACCCTAGCTTCATCAGACAATGACTTTTCCTCATCTTCAGACTGCACTGTAATAGGAACTTGTTCCTATTCTTTTACATTTTCCTTTACTTCTTGGTTTAGTTCTACATGAAGAGTATCTTCTATAGGCTCCACATCTTTCACTCCTGCCTTTGAAATTTCATTTTCCTCAATATTGGTCTGCTGTTCAACTTCAACATTTTCATTTCCTTGAGTCATAGAATTTTCTGGTACATTATCCTCTTCAATCTTGACTGTGACTCTCTTTTTCAATTTCTTGACCAAATTATGACCTTTATTCAATTGCCTTTTCTGAGCTTGATCTTCCTTCTCTGTTTGAAATCCAGACCAAAATAGAAAATAATCACATGCTTTCTCCTTCTTTCAAACCAGAGTACTTATGACTAGCTTTATTATCCCATGATGAAATATAGATTGTTTAGTATGGTCTTGATGTTCCTTTACCCTGCTAGACATCTTTTGTAGACTTTTAAGGAAAAAGAATGGAAGATTCATCTTTGCTTCATGGTCAAGATGCTGCAAAAACTTGAAATGATACTTAAAAACAAATGCAACTCTTCCTTCACAAGTGATATAACTTTGCATAATTTTTATTGGCTCTTTCCATTCTGGTTTGAATTTCTGGATATGTACTCCTTTACCCCAGTCTGCAATCACATCTGGAAGTAAGTAATTCTATGCATCAAAGGTAAAAGGTACTTTTTTAAACCAATATTTTCCTTCACCTGGGATCCCTGTAGCTTCTACTATCAGTTCTCTGGTCAACTCAATCTTCAAGGTGTCAAAAGTAACAATATATTTATCCAAACACTGAGCAAACTTATATGAGACCTCTGTGTGATACCCATCAATTTTCTCAAAAAATCTTAGCCATCCTGCCTCTAAAAAAAATCTTGCACAGTCTGGGAAAGCTTGAACCCAAGACATGTCTGAGTGTTCAGCTCTGTTTGTTTTCCCACTCCTCTTAATTTTAAATGACTGAACAAATTGCTTCTTCCAGTAAAGAACTCTAACTCTATTAAGATATTGGTAATTTTGACAGACAATGATATGTTGGGAAACTAAACCCCTAAACTGGATTTTATCACTTAAACTGATAAGCATCTAAATTCTATTAACAGAGAAAATTTGACATTTAGCATCAATTGGGTTTATATACTAGCATTCTTCATTAAATTCCATAATTAATCTTCTGTCAATGAAAACCCAAATACATGGAACATGATAGCAATTCGCATCCTACCTGTCAGAATAGTGAAATCAACTGTTAGAAATGCGTTTTCCTGTCTGCTAGGTGTCCAATTTCATTCTTTAATACTCCTATGACCGCCACGATAGTGCCCAAACAGTCTCCCTTCAAAGCCCTAAATTACCGACCTTCTTCAAACCTTGATTACAAACTGCCAAACTTTGCCAGGAACTCATATGCTCTTCATGCACCTTAGGAGATGCATAATTCAAGGTGAATTTTCCTCATCATGGATAATTATCAATGTTCCACTACTCTGTATCATAACTTCCGGACCACCGCAACTTACCCTAATTATTGCTTGCTTGAACTGTTAACACTTGTCACAATGATCACTCTGGCTGAGAACACGTATCAAATCCATTAACAAGTGTGAATGACCTCTCCTATGCGCGAATTTCCAAAACTTTGAACCAAAAATCATGATTTTAAGATAGCGTGATTTTCTTTTAGCGCACGTGTGTAACCTTTTCGAGCTTGTGCTACAAGAATGCCTGTTTCAATAATTTTCAAAAATACACCTCACAACAAAGGGTTAACTTTGGTTAAATGACTTAGAATAAAACTTTATGATATTTTTTTAGGACCTTTAATTCATATAAACATCCTACAAGCCCTTGAAAATTATAAATCTTGCTAGGTAAAGCCAAAATTGGAAAAAATCTATGAAGTCACCTAAATACAAACATAACAATCAAAGAAAAGGCTTAAAGTAACCTAAAATCCAAATTTAAAAATGAACAAAACCATGTTTCAAAAAACAAGCAAATGCTTTAAAATGAGAAGCAAAAACAGGCTATAACAGAACCCATCAGGGCGAGGGCTCTTACCTTTTTGGAAGGAGTGTATTACATTGTTCATCTCCTCCTCTAGAACTTCTTTTACAAGGTGTTCATTCATCTCATCATAGATCATTTTTGGAAAGATCCTAAGAACATGTATTATCTCTTGTATAGGGCATCCTTCCAGTTCTTGGAATAGTTTTTGGAAATACATTTTCTTTGCCTTAGACTTCTCCTTGAATGAAGGAGGAGACCATATTTCCATGTTCATCCTTAATTTACGATATTGTGTTAACTTTCCTTCTATGTGAAGCAAACCTATGAAAGAATTTGGTGTTATTATCTCCTTTAACTATCCAAATAACCCTTCTTTTGAGTCTCCATTTATGCTCTTCTATCGTTAATAAGTCTTCATGTTTTAACTCACAAGTTTTTAAAGCCTTCAATTCCTCTTCTAAGAACATGCTACAATTATTCGAATTATATATTTCTTTTATTTTAGCCTCCACATCCGTGAGTAGTCTCTGCGGTGTATTCCTTTTTCCACTCCTTCGATATCTTGTTTATTATGATAAGGTTATCATAGAGTTGTTTCATATATGATTATGAAGAATTATTTTGAAGTGGAATCCAAGAGTACTCAACCAATTTTCTATAGTCATCTTCTTTTAACCAGGAAGGAAAGAATTTAAAAGGAGGAACCGAATTTGGGTGTTGTTTTTCTTTAGCTTAGGAAATCAGACGATGGTCTAAGACTCCCCCTACCTTTATGCAATATTTAACAACAAGAGGTCTCACTACCAAATTTATAGAGACTAAAAACCTGTTAAGGCGTTTTGATACTGCAACTTCTCCACTTTTATTATTCCTCCAAGTAGGTTCCAATTTTAAAGGTTGAACATCTATTAGTCCTTTGTATTAAAAAAGAGAGGTCAAGAACGAGCTTAAAGCATCCTTTTTGGCCGAGGATCCCCGATATCCATCTCTAAGAGGAAAAGGTTCTTATCTCCTCCCATTACCATATTTCTCATTTTCAAGAGCCCAGAAGAGAAGAACGAACCATAGACATTTAACAAGGAGAAAGTTACTCCAGTAGCTCTGTCTTCCAATACTGTTTTCAACATTGTCTGAGAACGTTATGTTCAAATAATCTAACTGCAGAAAATATTCTATTGTACTTATTATTATATTATTCTTGTGACTCCCTTTTGAAGGTGTTGTTCCTCCGATTAGGGATTCCATTGATGTAATTGGTCATGTAAAGTCTTGAGGTAGAACCTTCATTGTAATTTGGGTCAATAGCACATATTAAACAATTATTAAAATGTATTTTTATGTCTCCTAGGACAAGTTGGCCCTGTTGGGAAGATGAAGTGATCCTCGAGACAATTTTGGCACAGTTCTCGAGGCCCGTACAATCATTAATGGGCATGGATCTAGATGCGGAATCCGTAGTGTTTTGTCTTTTATGCAGGTAGAGTTTCTCGATTTGCGTGGCAGAGGAGGCCTCATGAAAACTTGTTCGAGTTTATACTTATTTTTCTCAAAATTACGAGAGGATCACAATGGTGCTGTTTGTTTTTGCTGGTTACTGACCGAAAACAAAAGTGGTTCCAGAAACCCATTATCGTTTGCTTTGAAGACTGAATAAGGTCAGCCTTCCCATTAGAAGTGGCATGGAGACGTATCCCAGGAGGGGTGAACTCCATTATCAACTCTTGTTTATCATTTGCATGGTCTGCTTACTGTTTATTTGCTTATGTGTGTATGTTTAAGCATTTAAAAATTCAGTTTTAAAGCTTATTTATGAGTAATTGACATATACCATTCACATGCAATTTTTAATGGTTAAAAAGATCTTGAAGATTTTCAGATCAAGTTTGGAATAAAATCCTAATAATCATTGCATTGTGAGTTTATGTTAACAAGACCTAGGCTAAAGCGAGGTGAAGGTGTACTGGAATATTTTAATCCAGAGATTGGACATGCACTTCGAAGAGTGAAAATGGCAGATGAATACTACCAAGGAGAAGATGAGAAGGCCTTCCATAAGGCATTCTATCATATGACAGATAGAGTAGAAAAATTATTTGTAGGTTATCAAGAGAGATTGGAAAAGAAGAAAATGAAGAAGGAGCAAGCACAAGATAATGCTTGGGGAAAAGGAAAAGACCCTTTTGAACCTTCTTCTCCATAATATTCTTTTCCTCTTTTGAAAGCTCCAGTATTGCTTCTGAAAATCCAAAGGAACAACCTGAGAAGGCTAAGTTTGATTTACCTTATTTAAAACTTTATATTAAGTTTGATTTTGCCACATATAATGGTGAACTTAATGCAGAAAAACTAGATGAATGGATCAGGCAGATTGAGGTGTATTGCAGGATTCTTAAGCTTGCAGTTGATAAGGCAAATATCCAGTTGGCTACTTTCCATCTTGGAGGCACCACACTCATCTAGTGGGAGAGTAAGACACAGGAATACATCCTTACAAAAAGTAAAATTATTTCTTCTTGGTATGAATTTACTGCTACGTTAAAAAAAATAATTTTATCCATTACGATACATACAACAAACCATGATGGATTGGAAAAACTTAAGGCAAGGTAAAGGTTAGAATGTACAAGATTATACTCAGGAATTCAGAAAGAGAGCTTTGATTTTGGGTATACCTACTTCTTTACACCCAAGAAAATATTCTCAAGTTTATTGGAGGATTACATAGTTATTTGAGTCATACAATACTTATGTTTAATCCTACTAACCTTAACAAGGTATGTGTGGAAGCTACGCACATTGAGTCCAAAGGGAAGAGTGTTCATGATGTTTCTTTAGTTGAATCCATCCAGGAAAAAGAAGGCAAGGAAAAAGAGAAAGGTAAGCATGCAACTACAAATACGAAAGGTGACGAGAGGCCTACATGCTCGCATTGTCAAAAGCAAGGGCACAAAGAGGCAAAGTGTTGGGTACTACATCCAGAACTGAAACCGAAGTGGATTAAGGATTGAAAATGGAAGCAACAGGCCACGATTATAGTTGAAGACCTTGGATCAAATTTCAAGGATGAAACACAGATAACAATCGTAGGTGTGAAAGGTAAAGCTATTGTTCGTAATGGTTCTTCATATGCTTCTACTTCTATAGTGCTAGTTCTAAGGATAAAATGAATGGATTGTTTCATATAAGAGTGATTAGAAAACAAATTAAGATCGACACACTCATAGATAGTGGATCCCAAGCTAATCTCATTTCAGAAGAAGTAGTTAAGCAACTGGGATTAACAACAAAACCACATAAGAATCCTTATCCATTAGGTTGGGTGTGCAAAGATAAAATATTACAAGTAACAAAACAATGAGATATAAAGTTTGCAATAACATATAAGTTTTCATATGAGGTTGAATTTGATGTGGTTCCACTAGATATTTGTGGAATTGTGTTGGGTAGTCTGTACTTATATGATTGAAAAGCAATCTTCTATAGAGAACATAATCAATATCATTTGTTTAAAGAAGGAATTGAGCACATAGTGCATTCACATACGTTTAAAAATGACAAATTATTGGGCACTACACAACAACTAAAAATGGTTGTTAATGCAACTCAGAATTTGGCACTTATGTCTATGCAATGCAAGGATAAAAAGAATCATAAGCATGAAAAAGAAGTGTCATTTCACTACAATGAACTTGTTATGGTTGATAGAATTTCTATGGTAAAAATTCATCATGATATGGGTACAATCTCTTTCAAATGTTCAATTTTGGTATTCATCTTTCCACTGATCAACAATTTATGGTTGGTTTCGACAAATTTGAATGAAAATTTGATTGAAGAAGGGATTAATGTACTTAAAAATGTCAGTGCAGTCTTGATTGTTGTTATAATGATTCAAATGTACAGGTTCCAGGAAGAATGTACATATGATATGGGACAAGTGAGACAAACATGTCCTCACTTGAATTCTAGATGAAAATACGCTTTTGGTGGTATAAAAGCTTCATAGTAGGAAGGTTTGATCTAGGAGGCTCGTCCCATAGTCTATCGAAATTAAAGTCTTAAAAAAGTAAATAAAATCTTACAAGTTGAAAGAGCTCGTTAAGAGCTTTGTGGTAACGCTTGTTTCGCGCAAAAAGGACCTCAGATGCAAAAGTTATTAATGTTTGAAGTTTCAAAATTTTTGGTTAAAATAGAAAAAAAAGGTTAATTTGGAAATGTAACAGTTTATTAATTTTTTTGTGGAGTCTATGGGAATTGAACCCAAGACCTCCAAGTCTACCCAAGTCTTCACCGGGACTGCTTAGCCAACCTCCCCACATTTGTTCCTTGTAAGGTATAGTGGTAAAATTTTAATTAAGTTTGCGCAACATATATGTTTTTAAAAGGGGGGTCCAAGGGATTAGTCCTCGACCCCATTGTCAACACCATGAACCCCCTGGTACCTAGGGTTATATTACATATCTCATTACCACATATTTCAAAAATAAGCCACCGAACCATATGTTAGGGGATATAACCATAGCCATAAAGTTTTTTCCAAACTACATCGTGGAACCATATACCATATGCCAGCACAATCAACAACCATATCACATATATATATATATTGTTATCACATTAAAAGGGGAGGAACAAGAGGCCCACGGGTTTGACCTCGGGACCTCCATTCCACCATCATAACGTGTTACGAATAGGCCATGGCCTAATCCATTGGAAGATTATGGCATATATTATTTTTGAATTTGATATGGATTTTGAGCCCCAAAAAGAGCACATGGCCGTTTCCTGCTCGTGCTATTTAAATCCCCTTCAGAGGCATGAAAATGAAGTTCATAAACCATGTTTTTGACACGAATTCTAAGACAGGTTTGGCATAGATCCCAAGACGGTATTTACACGCTTCATGAGGTGGTGTTGCACATTCCCCAGGGTGGTTTTGTACAGTTCTTGAGGTGGGTTTTGCATAGATCCCAAGACAGTTTTGGCATAGTTCTCAAGGTCCGTACAGTCACTAATGGGAACGGATCCTGACGTGGAATTCGTACTGTTTTATCTTTTATGCGGGTAGAGTTTCTCTATTTGTGTGCCAAAGGAGGACTCAAGTAAACATGGTAGAGTTTATACTCATTTTTCTCAAAATTTTTAGAGGATCGCAATGGCGCTCTCTGTTTTGTTGGTTACTAACAAAAAATAGAAGGGGTTTCAAAAATCCATTATTGTAACCTTTGAAGACTGAATAAGATTGACCTTCCCATTGGAAGTGTCCCGGAGACATATGCCAGGAGGGGTGAACTCCGTTATCAGCTCTTGTCTATCATTTCATGGTTTGCTTACTGTTTATTTGCTTAAGTGTGTATGTTTAAGCATTTAAAATTTCAGTTTTAAAGCCTGTTTATGAGTAATTGACATATAACATTCACATGCAATCTTTAATGGTTAAAAATATATTGAATATTTTCAGATCATGAATTCGACCCTACTGGGTTATTAGACTTCACAGTTGATGTGTAAAAATAGATGAGACACCTCCTTATTTGGACACACTCACAACTCAAGCAGGTTCACTAGAGAGAGAAACAAGAGTCCATCTGGAGTAGGAGAAGCAATCTATCTTAGTCTTATGGTGTTACACTGTACTTGGTTGGATTCTATATTGAGGATGTTTTGCTAGGTTTTCTTCCCCATGAGTATTTCCCAAGATAAATATTTGTGTATTATTTGTCTTGCTATGCTTGTCATTCTTTCAATGATCTTATTAATATTGGGCATAAAACTTTAAAAAAAGCTAACATGGTATCATAGCCAACTTGAAAGAAGACATTGTGCAACTATTTTTCCCACAATACAAGAAGCTAGGTTTTGCTATTATGGTCAATTCCCTCATCAAATCAGCTGAAAAATAATGTTAGTTCAACTCGCCCTAGGAGGGCACATATTTATGTGGTGGAAGAATTCAATTCCGAAGATTTTGATTTTTTGACCTGTCACTACTACCAAGAGGAACTAGGGATTCATATTTTTCAAGGTTCCATCTCTAAATCCAAGAAAAGAAAGATTCAGTCTAGACCGCCTTGGGGAGGCACATCGTTTCCACCATTCATCCCTAGGAGTGTTCACAACTAAGAAATTAGGGGTTTACCATCAAACCCTAGGTCATCCTGAAGGAGGTTACAGAAGCAATCCTCAAGTTGGTAAGTACTACTTACTATATTTCCATTTGAGGTTCTCATTCCTTGAAGATGACAAAAAAAACCAAGCTCGATGAAAATCTTGAAGGAACGTAAAATTTTAGAGCATGGAAGTAAAAAATCATGCTCATCCTTGAAGAACATGACCTAGAAGGCTACATCAAAGAATGGGTCAAGGAGCCATAGGGAGATGAAACAAAGACTAAGCACAAGAAGGATATGATCAAATCCAAAAGGGCGATAGTTGATTCCATCAAGGACCATTTGATTCCTCAAGTATCATCAAAGAATACTCCAAAAGAAATGTTTGATGCTCTAACAAGATTATTTGAAGGAAAGAATAACAACATAAGGATGACCTTGAGAAATCAACTCAAGGGAGTGAAGATTCAAAATAGAGAAACCATGGAGTTATACTTTACAAGAGTGTCTCAAATCAAATAACAATTGGAGGCTATTAGTGACATGCTGGAGGAAGCATAAGTTGTGATGACCACCTTTAATGGTCTCCAAAGGGATTGGGAATATTTCATCAAAGGTATATGTGCTAGAAGAAATCTCACCAAGTTCAACATACTTTGTGAGGAGTGTGTGTAGGAAGAAGGAAGAATATCCAACATAGAAGAAAAGTTAAATGATGATGAATATCAATCCTTAGTAGATCATGCAAAGAAAGGATCAAATAAGAGAAAGGTCCGTGATCAATATCCCAGAAGAAATCAAAAGTTTCAAAGGAACTCAAGACACAAAAGAGACTTCTCATATTTTGAATGCTTCATATGTCATAATATGGGACACATTGCAAGAAATTGTCCACTCAAAGCAGAGCAATTAAAGAAGGGAAATAATAAGTTCCATGCCCATGCAGTAGAAGATGACAACTCAGACAAAGAAAAGAATAATGAAGATGGAGACTCCACTGAAGAATAGCCTTGATCTCTGCCAGTACTGGATCAGTCTCTCATGGAAGTGACACTTGGCTTGTAGGAAATGGAGCTTCTAGACATATGACAGGTTATAAAGACTATTTTCAAAGTCTTGTCCAAAAAGACTCTCCTTATAAAGTAAATCTTGGAGATGACTATCAATATCCCATAAAGAGAATGGGATAATCCTTATACAAAATAGACTCAGGGAAGTCTATGAAGATTAAGGAAGCCTTATATGTCCCATGATTGAAAAATAATCTACTTTCTATCTTAGCTCTAGATAAGAAGGGCTTCATAGTTGCTTTTGTAGATGGAGAAGTAATTATGTGGCTAAAGGGAAAGAAAATATATGATGCAGTTGTGATTGGAGTAGAAGAAGGAGGAATTTACAAGCTAAAGGGACATACAGACTCATCCCTAACAACAAGTACAATCAACCCATGTGAATTATGGCACATAATACTTTCTCATGTGAACTACAAAGCACTACCAATTGTGAGCAAGGTTTTCATAGGTTTACCAGAAATTCAAGTCAATAATGAAGGATTTTGCACAGGATGTGCTCAAAGGAAGAACACCAAGAACCCATTTCCAAGCAACAAAAATAAAGCAAAAGGAATATTGGATATTGTTCATTCATATGTATGCAGTCCAATGTTATCCACTTCACTTAGAGGGTATGTGTATTATGTTTCTTTTATAGATGAATACTCCTGCAAGACTTGGATTTACTTCCTAAAAGGAAAAGATGAAGTATTTGAAAGATTCAAAGAATTCAAGTCTCTTGTTGAAAACTTATCTGAAAAGAATATCGAGAACTTGAGATCCGACAATGGAGGAGAATTCACTTCCAATGAATTCAAATATTTATACGAGGAAGCTATGATTAAGAGGGATCTCACCATACCCTATAATTCTCAACATAATGGAGTAGTAGAAAGAAATACTATAACCATAATGTAAGTTGTGAAATCCATGATTCATGACCAAGACTTACCCATGCACCTATGGGATGAAGCAACTAGAACCGCAGTATATGTTTAGAACAAAATTTCTCGTAATGCACTTGGGAACAAGACTCTAGAAGAGATTTTTACCGGGGAGAAGCCTGAAATCAACCACCTAAAGATTTTTGGTTGTCCTGTGTTTATATATGTTCCCAAGGATAAAAGAACAAAATTGGACACTTCTGGAAAGAAAGGAATTTTTCTTGGATATAATGATAAGTCGAAAGCTTATAGAGTGTACATTCTAGGTTTTCGCCAGATCGAAAGCAATAGAGATGTTATATTTAATGAAGATACAACTTTCAGTAAGTCTAGAAAGAACCATGCTGATGAAGAACAAGAAGAAGAACATGGATCCCACATAATGCCAGTATGCAATGTTGACGAATAACCAATACCCGAATACCATGACATTGCAGATCCTCAAAGGCCTATGGAGATGCCTCAAGCGACGATCTCATAGAAAAGAAGACCAACTTGGGCTAGATATGTCATTTAATGTGTAGAAAAATAATGAGCTTCTGAAGGAAGCAAGAGATCAAGGATCTATTCCAAATATGTGGACTTGATGTGTAATCTTGTTGATATAAAACCTACATGTTTTGAGGAATATACAAAGAAGAAGGAATGGATGGATGCAATGCTCGAAGAATACCAATCTATCATAAAGAATCATATTTGGGATGTGGTACCAAGACTAAGAGAGAAGTCAATTGTTTATTCAAAATTGATATTCAAGACAAAACATTCAACATACGAAAGTATCGAGAAGTACAAGGAAAGATTTGTAGCTCAAGGAAGGAATTGATTATGAAGAGACTTTTGCACCAGTAGCAAGATATACCTCATAAAAATTGTTCTTACCTTGGCAACCAAGATGAAATGGAGGCTACACCAAATGGATGTAAAGATGACATTTCTAAATGGTGTGATAGAAAAAGAAGTATACATTGAACAACCTCTAGGTTTTGAAACCCATGAAAAAAATTCACATGTATGCATATTGAAGAAAGAACTATATGGGTTAAAGCAAGCACCTAGAGCATGGTATGGAAAAAATGATGGATTCATGATGATATTGGACTTTACCAAGAGTAAAGAAGATTCCAACCTTTACTATAACATTTTCAATTAAGGTCTTATGATTCGATTGATGTATGTTGATGACTTATTCCTAACATGAAAGGAGAAGCTCATTACTTATTGTAAGAAGGAGCTTACTACAAAATTTGAAATGAAATATATTGGCATGATGCACTATTTTCTCAGTCTTGAAGTATGGAAATTCCCAGATGAGATATTCCTAAAAAAAGGAAAATATGTTGTTGAAATACTAAAGAGATTTGGGATGCTAGATTACAAAGCTATGAACACTCCAATGTTGAATAACTTGAAGTCGTTGAATGATGATTCCTCATATATCGTCGATGTTACATTATATCGGCAAATTATTGGCTCTCTGATGTATCTAAGGAATACTCGACCAGATATATGTTTTGTTACAAACACATTGAGTCAGTATATGGTGGAGCCTCGACATGTTCACTTAGTTGCAGAAAACATGTGATGAGGTACCTTAAGGGTACACTGGATTGTGGCCTTAGATATGCAGTGGATGGTGAGATTCGACTACATGGCTATATAGATTCAGATTGGGCTAGGAGCATCGATGATAGAAATACTACCCCAAGATGTTGTTTCAGTTTGGGATTAGGTGTGATCTCATGGCTCGTAAAAAAAACAGACTTTTGTTGCTCTTTGTTAACACTCAGAATTTACCCTCGATTGTGAAGGGATAATCCAAGGTAACCACAAAACCAAGATTTAGGAAGAAAGGTGGATTCTTTCTTTCCAGTGAGGGATCTCTCAATAAATAAACTCACAAGCTAGAAATATTTGAAAAGAAATAAAATTTAATAGTAACTGTGGCTGAAACTAGTGTTCATTGGGCATGGAGTCATATATGAAAAATAAGAAACAACAATGCTTTGCAATGGAATTTTAAACAGAGGTAGGGTAGCTACTCTTTTACAATCAAAAGGTTGATTGTCTGGTGATAAAGAGGAACTAGAAACAATCCATTAATATGGGCATCTAACAAGTATGAATCCAATATTAGCTTTAGTGGAAAATATTTGTGAATGCTTGAAAGCAAAGGATCAAAGCATATGATTATGAATTCTAACTCAATATAAACTCATTCAAGCATGAAAAGATGAAAAAATGGAAAGGTAAATAGGAAACACATACACATAAGGAGAGAAAGTACAGACTACAAAGTAAATAACACAAGAATCTCTTCAAAAACATGATCGAATTTGAAATCTTTATTGATCTTTGAAACTCTCTTACAATACTTAGTTTTTTCTCACGGGTTCCAACCCTTAATACATTGCAAAATGTTGCTTAAATACAAAATATGCTCCTTGAGTTGATAACTACTTCTATGCTAAGAACATGTAAAATAGCTACCTTATTACATTTGTCATTTGCTTCTTAACAAACTAACTCCTTAGAAATTTATTACAAATTTAAATAAACTAGTCTTCATCATTCCTTGAGATTCCTTCATTGATTCAGCTTGTATTTTGTCCTTCCAAAATTTTCCAATGTCTTCCATTGATCAAAAATTGGCAACGCTAGACTGGTCAATTCTTTATATAGTACTCGTAACTCTATGTGATCAACATATGAAATTTTTGGCAATTGAGTACAAACAATTCTGAAAGTGTTCATTATTTTAAATTCCACTGGCAATTTATCCACCACAGTTTTCCTGACAATAAATGGTTCATATCCTCAAATTTCTTATGACCCAATCTGCAGTTCACTAGTAGAGCTTGAAATTCCACCTAAGAGAATAGTTTGTCACCTTCTTCCCAAAAGGAAGGAAAACCCTTTTGAAAGAGTGACACAAATGAACTTTTAAAAACCTTTACTTGATGTTGCATAATGGCAATTTTGGCTTGCATAGTGTCTACATGTTAATGCTTTCCCACTACCTTCTTGGCCCAGGTGATCACTGTGATTCTGTCCTTTACTCCCATAGTTCTCAAATCATCCTCTAATAAAGCATTCAGGAAATTAATTGTATTGTTAGATGTATCTACAAGCTTCTTATTTAATGCTTCTTTAACTGCAGTACAACTCTTCTTAGCAACATTTCTTTATCCAAAATGTAGTTTAAATATGGTATGAGCTTAACAGCCTCAACAATAATCTTATCCCATATGAGGTGTATGGATCCCTGTATTGGCAGTTGTCCACTCAGTTGCTTTTCCAATTTGTCATTTTTATCCAACAACTCTTTACATTTTTGTTTTCCAATGATCATGATCGTTCGTTAAAATTTTCCTTTACCTATTCTGCTGCCCAACCTATTTCTTATCTTCTTTGAAATTTCCTATAGAGGACCTTCTTACCACCATAGATCTACCAAATCTTCATTTTCCACTGTAGATCTTATCTCATATGTAATCCTCTTCTTTACTTTCCGCTGTCCATCTAAAGTGTAAAACAATGTTTAACTTCCATCAGTGGATTATCTGAAAGTCGTTGATCTTATTTGATTCGAATCTTGACCCTTGATCGATGCCTCCTATTGACAATTCCGCTAGACTCCAACTAAAAATCAAGTGTGCATGTTCTCCCAGCGGAGTCAATCTCCAACGTCGATCTCATGGACCACCGATCTCCATCATTGATTAATGCTGAGCTTTATAACATTCCGCTGATCCTCGACCTAAATTTTTGCGTGCATCTCCTGATAGTGAAATCCTTTTGCACAGTAGATTTAGGATGTTTAAATATCTGTTGTAGATTAAAGTGTGCCTTTAAACCTTTCCACTGATTATGAAAATTCTTTCTTCTGCGCATATTTCATCGGCGGATTTATCATCCATCGTAGATCTTCCTTCTTGGATATTTGAACCATTGAAATTTTCAGGATGTACTATACGCGCAATTCGTTCATTTTAACCCTTTGTTAATTTTAACCTTTGGTTTTATGAAAACATCAAGGGATGGGTGTTTAATTTGGAATTTAAGCACCTTTCGATCATATTTAACAAAAATTCTTACTATGACACCCTTATTTTCTCTCAGGCCTACACTATCCAACTACTAACAAAAATAGTGCTAACAACTGGCTCCAATTGGGGATTCTATCCTCCTTGCGAGGTAGCAAAGAACCCGCAGACCAAGTGCCTGATCCATTGGGATGATCCAAATGTTTTCTGAAACTCACTACCTGCTCTGACATGTGACCATCAACTGAATCCATAATCCACGCAAATCCCACTCCACAAACTGATACCAACTGCTGAAAACTAATCTAAATACTAATACTAAAACATCTTGAAAAATACGGTCAAGATGTTGATCTTATTCACATTTCGACCTACTCTAAGCTATTAAAACTGTTGTTCAATCAAGTAAAGTAAAATTGCCAATGAATCCAATCCAACAAATGGTTAATCCCTTGGGCTTTGCTAAAAAATTCATTTAGTAGGCAAAGCAATGTCAGTGATGACAACTCATAGAAAAACTAGAATCCATAATATTTAAAAACAACATAAACTTCCTTTGTAGGTGAATGCAATAAACTTGCAAAAGAAACTTGAAGAGCCAAAAGCATTTCATGTTGGTAAGTAGAAGAAAAATAATAGGTCTCATGCTCAACGGTTCCTTGTTCCATACATTTATGAAAATATTCAGATCTAACAACCATCTTTCAAAAGCGAGGAGTATCCCTTCGAACATCAAACAATTATGATTCTGCAAATTTAGGCGATGTAATTTCATGATTTACCTTTGCATGATCAGAAGGATACAATTCTGCATTTGTTTTCACACTACTTTCCTACAACTCTGTAGCTTCAGAAATATGAATTCGATAAGCCTCTTCTTGAGATAAAGACTTGGGAGATGAAAGAAATAAGGATTGACTACCTTGATCCTTCTCTTGGTGTCTTAATCCCTCATTGCAGGTTGGTGGTTTTTTCATATGTTGGTACTGATTGTATTGAAGTGAAATGGTGGTGGACTACTTAGCTTTCTCATCATCAAACAAAGAGCGATTTGTATGTTTATGCATATATTAAGGTGAAATATGAGCTTGATAAACACACAAATATCCTTCTTCAACCATTAACTCAAAGTATGGTTCCTCTATACATGCAATTTTAGAAAATGAGCAGACTGAAAGACTATGAGATTGAAATTTTACATAATTAATATCCTCTATGTAATCAGCCACATAATCATTATAGGTTTTTAGGAGATTTTTTATGAAAAAGGGTATTTCTTAACTGAAAATAGGCATCCCCTTCTTGTAACAAAGATTAAGAGGTTAAATGATATGAGGAAGGAATTCATTGACAGCCCTGAATTCCTTAAGGCTACAAAAAAACTGGTAAGATTGCTGTAAATTTTCACAAATTTCAGAAAAAGAAATGTGACTGACTAAATCAGAATTTTGGCCTATGCCACTTTTAGTCAAGGAAGAATTTATCAACTGCTGGGAACTTTCTCGAATGTCATGGTAGTTTTCTTGCACTTATTTTTTATGAAATGAGTTCGCCTGTAAATTCTCTAAAAGATCCTCATCCATAAACTTGTCATCACCATACACGTTCTCCAAATTTTGAACGAAGCCTTTACCATGCATACAACAATCTTCAACCAAAAACAAGGAAGGATATTGTTCTTTGAAATGTTCATGAAATACTGTATGAAAGTATTAAAGGGAATATAAACTAATAGATGACAACCTCTCATACCATGACCGCACATTTCCTTCCAAACTGACCATGAACGTTTTCATTAAAGAATCCTCATGCAATTCAACCCCAAGCTTATGTATATGCATATGAAATCTAACCAAATGGAGGGCAACATCATCACTCTTTTGATCTTTAAATTTTGGAAGGTAGGTTTTCCAATCTACATTAGGTATTCGATTTGGAAAACCTAGAATATGTGAGTGATGCATAGGAGTATACCTTGTAGATATAGAACTCATCTTGAGATAGTGGATCCACCAATAAAACTTAGATATCTGGATCTTGCTGACAGTGGAGTCACAAAAAACTATGAAATTTGGATTCTTCAAGGTTGGAGTCGCCAGGTGAAGGTGCACAACCTACGTGATGTCTAACTGTTGTTCACCATCAATAGTATAATCTAAAACTTTGTCGTTCATACCCTGGGAAAATTGAACTTTCGCTCCTCGTCAATGGAAAAAAGATGTTAGCACTCATAATTTATCTTCGGTTGTGAAAGGATAATCCCAAGGTAACCACAAAACCAATCTTTAGGAAGAAAGCTCGCTTCTTTCTTTCCAGAGAGGGATCTCTCAATAAATAAACTCATAGGTCAGAAATATTTGAAAAGACACAAATTTTAATAGTAATTGTGGCTGAAACTGGTGCTCATTGGGCATGGAGTCATATATGAAAAACAAGAAACAACATTGCTTTGAAATGGAATTTTAAATAGAGGAAAGGTAGCTACTCCTTCACAGTCAAAAGTTTGATTGTTTGGTGATAAAGAGGAATAAGAAATAGTCCATTAATATGGGAATCTAACAAGGACGAATCCAATATTAACTTTGGTGGAAAAGATTTGTGAATGTTTGAAAGCAAAGGATCAGAGCATAGAAAGGTAAACATGAAACACATACACACAAGGATAGAAATTACTATTAAGATTTCATATGCTAGACTAGATTCAATTCAAAATCACAATGGAAAAATATCAAGAATCACTAATAGAAACACAATCGCAAGATAGACACAAAATTTATCCTGGGAAACCCTCAAGGGGAAGAAAACCTAGCAAAAACTTCCTCTGTATAAGATGTATACAAGACAACCCCAAAAACATGCGTTCTCCTCCTTTTGTTTTGTCTCTCTCTCTCTCCTATGCGCTACACAAGTGAGTGAGTCTGTGTTCAAATAAGAAGCACAACTCCTATATTTATATAGAATGTGTAACCTGACTTTTGCATTAGACAAGTCAGCCCCACTAAAATGGCTAGGACGACTTCACCTAGGAATACTCAAGACAATATATTATATTATTTATTAGGGTACTAAAGACCCGACACAAGTGGAGGCTTTACCTCATGACTCTATGATGACCAAATACAATAGTAACACCCTGTTGGAGGAATAATAACATCTCCATTGGGTTACATAAGTAAAATACATTTAGAATATCCTTTGAAGTTACAATATTTCAACACCCCCCCTTAACAATAAGGTTATTCTACTGACAACATCATCATAGACTATAGAAGAACATAGAGACAATTACAATAGTACATTGAGGTAATACATCTCTATGTCACATGAAGTTTTTCACAATCAGTAACTAGAACAATTACTCTTTATCTTCTGCATCACATGATCACTTGATCCTTTCTTTGCAGCAACGCTTTGATCTTTCAATCCTTCATAGTAGCACTTCAATCTTCTAGATCCTTTGTAGTACTTTGATCCTTTGTAGCAACACTTTGATCTTCTTGATCCTTTGCGATAGCACTTTGATCTTCTCGATCCTTTGCAACATCACTTTGATCTTCTCGATCCTTTGCAGCAACACTTTGATCTTTTTGATCCTTTGCAGTAGCACTTCAATATTCTCGATCCTTTGCAGCAACACTTTGATCTTCTCGATCCTTTGCAGCAACACTTTGATCTTCTGCAACATCATTTTTATCTTCTAGATCCCTTATAGCATCACTTCGATCCTTTTGATCCTTTTGTAGCAGCACTTCGATCCTTTCGATCCTTTGCAGAAACACTTCAATCTTTATTGATCCTTTGCAGCCACACTTTGATCTACTTGACCCTTTTCTACTATAATTCATTCTACTTGACCCTTTTTTGCTGTAATTCGATCTACTTGATCCTTTGTCACCACACTACCTGCAGAACACATGATCTATTTGTGGGATAATCAATCTCGATCACTTTAGGACATAATCCCAAGGACGATGCAATCCTCCATCAGCATGATCCATGAAATTGATCAGCTGAATTGTCTACAACTAAATGTAGATCTCAATTGCACCAAGTGCCGGCCCTATCATCCGTGAGGACTCATCGTAGACCATCCATATCACACAGGTTAGGACCACTCCCAAGTGAGTGTTATACTATGATATCTACACTTGTGTGTAGGCATACTCTTCCAAGCAAGAATATTTTCTATAGAGCATATATTGACCGCATACACAATGTTGGCCCATCATAGAACATCCATACCAGATAGGTTAGGACCACTCCCAAGTGAGTGTTATACTACGACGTCTATGAGGACTCATCATAGAGCATCCATGACCCACTAATATGTTTATAGTGAGTCATGTCCACTAGCTCAGATGTCTCGTAAAACAACAACTTCAAGTTGGTGTCCATGGGTGTGGCCATGGCTTTACAATCCAACATATCAAATCTTTTTAAGATTTCTACTGCATAATTTCCCTAATTCAGAAAGATTCCTTTTGGGCTCTGCCACACTTCCATCCCTAGGAAATAATGCATCAATCCAAGATCTTTCATCTTGAATTCTTCAGCTAGCTTCTTCTTGCAATCCTTGATCTGTTTCTCATTTCCAGTCAGAAATAAATCATCCACATACAAAAATAGTATGTCTGGTTCATCATCCATAATCTTCATATAAATATTAGGATCAACTTTACTCTTGGTAAAGCCCATTCTTGTCAAGAAGCTATCTATTATGTCATACCAAGCTCTAGGAGCTTGCTTTAGTCCATACAGAGCCTTTTTCAACTTGCATACATGAGTTGCTCTGTCTTTGAATTCAAATCCTTGTGGCTGTTTGATGTAAACCTCTTCCTCAATCAAACCATTAAGGAAGGTTATATTTACATCCATTTGGGGTAAGTCCCATTTCATCATGGAAGCAAGTGCCATGATAGTTCTGATGGAAGTGTAGCTTGCTATTGGAGAAAATGTTTCTTCATAATCAATCCCCTCTTTCCGAGAGAATCCTCTAGCCACAAATATTTCTTTGTACTTCTCAATAGTTCCATTTGCAACATGCTTTATCTTGTAGATCCATTTTGAAGATACCACACTCTTATTTTCTAGTTTGGGAACAATATCCCAAACATAATTCTTCATGATTGAATGGTATTCTTCCGTCATTGCTTCAACGCATTCTTTCTTCTATACAACTTCCTCATAGCTGGTGGGTTCTTAATCTACAAGATCACACATCAAAGCTACATAAATGGAATATGGCTTTGATCTTTTGCTAGTTCTTGTGGATCCTTCTGGTGCACCATTTATTTCTACTTCTTCTATGATTTCTCTTACCCAAGCAGGTTTTCTCTTTCGAGAGATATCCATAGTAGGGTGCTCCCGAGGCTCTAGCATGTCATGATCTTCTGATGCTACGATTTCAGGAGTTGGTTCAGCTTCTGTCCTTCTGGGAGGTACATCCTCTTCATGTACTTCTTCAAGTTGACACCTTCTAGACCTCTTAAGAGATGCCTCTTCATCAAATGTTACATCCCTACTAATCTCAATATGATGGAATCCTGAAATGTATATCCTGAAGGCTTTGGATACTTCACAATATCCTACAAACATTCCCTTCTTACCAGAAGGATCCAATTTGGTTCTCTTCTCTTTCAGAATATGTACATATACTGGACGACCAAATATCTTGAGATGGCTTACTTTATGTTTCTTTCCGGTATACATCTCTTCAGGAGTCTTGAATCCAATAGCACTGCGAGATAATATATTTTGCACATATACGGTTGTTCTTGCAACTTCAACCCATAGGTGCATGGGGAGGTCTTGGTCATGAATCATGGTCTTTATTGCTTCTGTGATAGTTCTATTCTTTCTTTCTGCAACACCATTTTGTTGGGGATTATAGGGAGTGGTTAGTCCCCTCTTGATTCCTGCCTCCTTACAGAATGCTTCAAATTACTTTGAAGTGTATTCTCCACCATTATCCGATCTCAATGTCTTCATTCTCTTTTCTGACTGGTTCTCTATCAAGACTTTGAATTCCTTGAATTCCTTGAACGCTCCACTCTTATTCTTCAAGAAGTATATCCAATTATTTCTTGAATAATCATCAATAAATGTGACATAGTACTCATATCCACCAAAGGATATGGAGGGCATAGGACCACATACATCAGAATGGATTAGTTCCAACGTTTCTTTAGTCTTTTTGTCACTTTTTGGAAAGGGATTCTTGATATTCTTTCCTTGTGCACATCCCTTGTAGGTTCCCTCATGTTCTATCTTTAGATCTGGTAACCCTGTTACCACCTTGATCACATAGGGAAATTATAGTTGACGTGAGAAAGTCTCCTATGCCACAGTTCACTTGAGCTGGTAGTCTCATGGACAAGGGCTATCTCTGTATGTCCTTTGAGCTTGTACAGTCCTCCTTCTTCTTCTCCAATGACTACAACATCTTCAAGTGTCTTTCCTTTAGACCACATAAGTACTCGTCCATCTATAAAAGCAACTATATATCCTTTCTTATCTAAAGATTAGATGGAGAGTAGGTTCTTTTTCAAACCTGGTACATACAATACTTCCTTCATCTTCATGGAGGTCCTAGATTCAAGCTTGTAGCTTGATTCATCAATACCTTTGATGCTATATCGATAGTCATCTCCCAATGATACCTTCTGGGGAGAGTTCTTCTCTTCAAGATTTGATGGAGTTGTCTTCTTTCCTGTCATGTGCTTAGAGGCACCATTATCAATAAGCCATGTATCTTCTCTAGGTGTTACAGACCCAGAGAGTGCAGAGAATAGCACATATTCTTCTATATCTTCACCTCTAGTTATCTTTCGAGGTCTTTCTTCATCCTCATCTTCAACTAGATGAGCATGATGCATTTTGTTGTTGTTGTTCTTTGATGATGGACATTCTCTAGCAAGATGTCCTATCTTATGGAAGTTGTAGCATTAATACTTTGAGTAATCCTTCTTCTTCTTCTTCTACAATTTCTTCTTTGAAGGCTTATGATTACTCATCTTGAAGTTTGATTGATTTCTTCCTTTAGTGTGGGTCGCTAGAGCCTGATCATATTATCTAAGGAGAGCTTCTCTATTGGCTACTCTAGCTTCTTCTTGTATGCAATCTTCCCTCACTATTTCAAACTTAATTTTTTTGTTGGCACATAGAGTTTGGATGAATGAGTCCTAAGGTATAGTGATGCCATTGAGAGTAGTCATAACCAATTCATCTTCATCAAGGGTATCTCCAATAGCACTTAGCTTCTCTTTGATCTAGGAGACCCTTGTGAAGTAATCTTGAATAGATTCTCCTTTGCTCATCTTGGTGCCCTTCAAATGAACTCTCAAATTCAGCTTTTTGTTGATGTTCTTTCCTTCATACATTCTAGAAAATGCATCATACATTTGCTTAGGTGTCTTCATAGATGGCACCTGAGGGATCAAGTGATCCTTAATGGAATCAACAATGATCCTCATTTCCTTGATTAGGTCTTGTTCATGCTTCTCCTTAGCTTTAGCTTCTTTAGGTTTTGAAATCTCATCCTTGATGTATTTCTCAAGACCATTCTCTTTCAGAATGAGGCCAATCCTATACTTCCAAGACAGGAAGTTTTCTAGGCCTTCCAATTTGTCCTCAAGCTTAGTGCTTGGGGACATCTTGTCCAGTAAGTCACTCAAAACTGAAATTTATCAAAATAGGAGATTGAAATTGCCACTAGATGCGCTTGGAGGAGGCAAGTTGGCTGATCCAACTGCTTTCTAAAGATCCCTAATCTCCAGTATTCAAATACTACTTGCAAGGTTGCAACACTGCAGATTTTTTGGGTCTATTTCACTACAGTTTTCTGGTTCACTACCAAACTAGGGTTTGGATTTCTCAGAGATCTAGCCACCCAAAAAATTCGATTGAGGGCTCAATATATTCGCTCTAGGAGGGAAAAAATTTATATGCAAGCATATCTTCAAAACTCCAACTTTTGTAGAAACCCTAATTTCTTCCGGAGAGGGAGGAGAGAGAATTTCACCTTGTGAAAGCTGCTCTAATCAGGTTAGCTTTGATACCATGTTAAGATTTCATATGCTAGACTATATTCAATAGTATTCAATTCAAAATCATAGAAACAACATATCAAGAATCACTAATAGAAACACAATAATAAAATATACACAACATTTATCCTAAAAAACCCTAAAAGGGAAGAAAACCCAACAAAAACTTCCTCTGTGTAAGATGTATAAAAGACAACCCTAAAAACAAGTGTTCTCCTCCTTCTGTTATGTCTCTCTCTATGGCTCCTATGCGCTACACAAGTGAGTGAGTTTGTGTTCAAATAAGAACCACAACTCCTCTAGTTATACGCAATGTGTCAACTAACTTTTGCACTAGACAAGTCGGCCCCACTAAACTATCTAGGATGACTTCACCTAGGAATACTCAAAACAATATATTATATTATTTATTAGGGTACTAAAGACCCAACACAAGTGGAGGATTTACCTCATGACTCTATGATCTCCAAATACAATACTAACACCCCGTCAGAGGAATAATAACATCTCCATTGAGTAAAATCAGTAAAATACATTTATAATATCCTTTGAAGTTACAATATTTCAACAAGTACATACTACAAAGTAAATAACACAAGAATCTCTGCAAAAACATGCTCGGCTCTGAAATATTTATTAATCTTTCAAACTCTCTTACAATACTCAGTTTTTATCACAAGTCCCAACCCTCAATACATTGCAAAATGTTGCTTAAATACAAAATATGCTCCTTGAGCGGTAACTACTTCTATGCTAAAAATAGGTAAAACAACGACCTTATTACATTTGTCATTTGCTTCTTAACAAACTAACTACTTAGAAATTTATTACAAAATTTAAATAAACTAGTCTTCAACATTCCTCGAGATTCCTTCATTGATGTAGCTTGTATTTTTTCCTTCCAAATTTTTCCACTGTCTTCCATTGATCAATAGTTGGAAACTCTAGACTGGCCATTTCTTTAGCTAGTACTCGTAACTCTACATGATCCACATATGAAATTTATGTCAATTGAGTACATACAGTTCTGAAAGTGTTAATTATTTCAAAGTCCACTGCCAATTTATCCACCACAATTTTCCTTGATAATGACTAGTTCATATCCTCAAATTTCTTATGATCCAATATGCATTTCACCAATAGAGCTTGATATTCCACCTCAGAGAAAATTCTACCACCTTCTTCCCAAAAGGAAGGCAAACCCTTTTGAAAGAGTGACATAATCGAACTTTTAAAAACCATTACTTGATGTTGCATAATGTCACTTTTGGCCTGCAGAGTGTCTACATGTTGATGCTTTTCCCACTACCTTCTTGGCCCAGGTGATCATTGTGATTCTGTCCTTTATTCCCGTGGTTCTCAAATTATCATTTAATAAAGCATTCAAGAAATTAATTGTATTGTTAGTTGTATCTATGGGCTTCTTATTTAGTACTTCTTTGACTGTAGTACAACTTTGCTTAACAACATTTATGACCATTTCTTTATCCAAAATGTAGTTTAAATATGGTTTGAGCTTAACAGCCTCAGTAATAATCATATCCGATATGAGGTGTCTTGCTCCCTATATTGGTATCTGTCCACTCTACTTCTTTTTCAATTTGTTATTTTTATCCAACAACTCTTTACATTTGTTTTCCAATGATCACGATCACCCGTTATCCTTTTCCTTTACCTATTCCACTGCCCAACCTATTTCTTATCTTGTTTGTAATTTCCCATAGCGTACCTTCTTACCACCGTAGATCTACCAAATCTTCATTTTCCACCGTAGATATTATCTCATATGTAATCTTCTTCTTTACTTTCCACTATCCATATAAAGTGTAAAACAATGTGTAACTTCCACCAATGGATTATCTGAAAGTTGTTGATCTTATCTGCTTCGAATCCTGACCCTTGATCAATACCTCCTTTTAACAATTCCACCAGAATCCAACTAAACATCAAGTTTTCATGTTCTCCTAGCAGATCCTATCTCCACCATCGATCTCACCAACCAGTGATGCCCATCGTCGATTAATGCTGAGCTTTAAATCATTCCGTTGATCCTCAAATGACTTTTTTTGTGCATCTCCTGATAGCTGAATCCTACTGCACCGTAGATCTAGTCTGTTCAAATCTCTATGGTAGATTAAAGTGGGCCTTTAAACCTTTCCACTGATTATGAAAAAAAAATTGTCCGCGCAGCTTTCATCGGCAGATTTATCACCCACCGTAGATCTTCTTGCATGGAGATCTGAACCATTGAAATTTTCAAGATGCACCATAGGCATGATTCCTTTAACCATTTTTTAATTTTAACCATTGGTTTTATGAAAACATCAAGGGCTGGGTATTTAATTTGGAATTTTTAATCATTTTTTGATCATATTTAACAAAAATTCTTAATACCACACCCTTATTTTTTCTCAGGCTTTCCCTATCCAACTGTTAACAAAAATAGTGCTAACACTCTCACTACAATAAAGGTCGAATACATTGCTGGATATTCATCTTGTAGTGAAGCAGTTTGGCTCCGTAAGATGCTGACATGATTAATTGATATAGAGATGGATGTGATTGATATCTACTATGATAGAGTTTCATCAAGCTGATAGAAAACCCCGTGTTTAACGAAAAGTTGAAACACGTAGGTATAAAGTTCCATTATATTCAAGACATGGTGCAGAGGGGAGCTGTGTAGATCCAATATGTTCCTATCGAGGAACTAGTGGCTGATGTATTGACTAAGCCTCTGTCTTGTGTAAAGTTTGAATATGTTCGAGACAAGCTTGGTGTAGTTCAAAAGGACCTCCCTCGAAAGAGGGAGTGACGATGATGTTGATGATGACGTTGTTGTAGGTTTCCTGTTGCAGTGGTGTGGTATCTCAGTATAGGTAGGGTATATCTAGCTAGGATTGTTTGGAACGAAAGGGTAAATAAGTCAGACGAGACTTGTTTGATCCTAGGGAGATTAGTATGTTTGGCTAGGATTGTTTGGTCCTAAAGGGTTAGTAAGCCAGAGAAGGCTTGTTTGGTCCCCAGGTAGATCCATTTGTTTGGTTAGCCTTGTTTGGCCCGAAAGGGTTAGTAAGTCAGAAAACTCCCGATGGATCTATTGGAGTACCTACTGAGATGCTGCTTCATATGTCCTAAGGGCATGATGATGTGGTCCCAACACTTTGTACTGCTGCTGATGTGGTTCCATCACTCTATGTTGATGATGATGATTGGGTTCTATCACTCTATGCTGCTACTGATAATGTGGTTCCAACACCCTGTGTTGCTGATGATGACATGGTTACAACACTCTATGCTACTGATGATGATGTGGCTTCAACATTTCTATGTTTATGATGATGATGTTGCTCCAACATTTCTATGCTAATGATGTTGATGTTATCTCAACATTCTATGATGATGACGGCGATGATGTTCTATCATCTCCATGTTGATGATGCAGATGATGATCTAGAATTTATTTGTTGATGATGTTGTTTTTGGCACTAAAATGCTAATGATGTTGTTTTTAGCACTAACATGATAATGTTGCTGTTGTTGGCCCAGTGTTTGTTGGGCAACCTATATGGAAGTTAATTAAAGGCAACATATATAGCGTTTAATATAAATTGTCAATGCAGGGAAGTCTCTTATTTCAAGGATAATATGCATTGTATATGCTTTAAACACTAAGTAGTTGATGTTGTAAGTAAATGATCCTACTTTCCTGTTCAACCACACTCATCCCAAAATCTGCTTAACCTAATTTACCTTCTCAAGAATGCAATCACAAGTACCTTCTTACGATTCTTAATCTAGAATGAAAATATTTAGGAAATAACACCTAGATTACTTTTGCAGAAAGTTAAATCTCTAATTACCAAACCATCTAAAGATCCATCCCAACTATCTTGATTCAACTATTCTAGAAATTCAAAGTACAGGAATTAAATTCTGCAATTATAAATGCAAAGGAACAAACTGCAAAGATCTAAAGAAAACAACAATTGAAAGAACTAGGGATGAACAGGGCTATCACATCTATCACACAGTTGTATAAAATAAAGTTAGCCTATACAGTCGACTAACACACCACACCACTGCAGTTTTACAAGAGATGCAATTACTGATTATTCAAATGACACACAACAAATCAATAACTGTTGCAGCTTACTGTAAATAAAGGAAGTTATCAAAAGATCACACAACAGAATAAATAAAATACCTAATTAACTCAACAATCCCTGTCAGAAGGTGGGCCCAGCCTTCACACATAGATGCTGGAAGTAACACATGTTAAAACGCCAAGATCTGAAGAATCAAACTCCTTGTATTAAAAATGGCAGATGAGCACACAACCTTAGTCACAGCTGATACAATAATTTGGTTAATTTTTCAACCCTTGGCCCGGAATAGTTCCTAGTATTTATACAATTACAATCATAACATCTTCCCACTATTATCGGGCAGCCATGAAGATATTTGATCTTCAGACATCCCTAATTACGATGAGCTGTTATAGTCGTGGCAAGATGAGAGAAGAAGATATAGGAAAGATGTTACTTGAGCCAGAAATAATGATCTTGATTAATTGAGAAGATACTCCATGGATTGTAGCTAATTTTGAGCAGTGACAGACTATTGCCTCCGAATCTGTTGCAGCCTGTTGCAGCTACCTTTGTACAACTCGCATGGAATAAGACCCTTGGAATGCGTTCTTTGGGAAATGATGGAATGGATGGCAATCTGTTAGTGTTTCAGCATTGACTGAGATAGTAACAAGCACATCAATCAAACACAAGAGACAATGAACACAATGTTTTTCCTCGGGGAAACCATAAAGGAGAAAAACCTGCAACTTCCTCAAAGATAGAATCAACACCAAAATAGAAAAGCCCAAAATAGTAAGTGATATCCTGACAGCAGTAATCTTCTTCTTGTCTAGCCCCAATGTCTTCTCCTTCCTCAACTATGCGCTCCACTTGAGTGTGGATGAGTTGTGTGATAAATAGAGACTCCTGTTCTCTATTTATACTAATCCCGGCATGACTAAAAATCTACTAGGGCCAACCTCTACTAGGAGAGTCTAATAACACTAGTGCCCTGGAACTACGGGGACTTTAACCCTTAGATAATCAGAGGGTTACCCACTATGACTTGACATGACTTGTTTACATAATAGATCCTCCCGATCGGAACATCAGGGCATGAAAACATGAGTCAATTACATAATAGATACATCCCAGAATAAACATCGGGTTACAAGACATAAGATACATAGATGAATACATTCCGAAGTTACAAATACATCAACAATCCCTCTTAACTAGGAAGGTATTCTTTCGACACAATTTTCAGCACTGGTCTTCTTCTCTGCATCAACTGGATCATCTCATCATCTTTAAGTCTTCTTCGTCTTCTTCGTCTTCAAGTCATCTTCTTTCTCTTCAAGTCTTCTTCGTCTTCGAGTTTTCAAGTCATCTTCTTTCTCTTCATCACGAGATCTGCATCATCATGACTACTGGCTCATCACTGCTGGATCATCACTCGATCTGCATCATCATCAAGTGATCATCTCATCTAGATCACTTGATCTGGATCATCGAGTTTGGATCATCATCACAACTGGATCGTCATCAAGTCTGGATCATCTCATCTGGATCACTTGATTTGGATCATCATCAAGTCTGGATCATCATCTGCTATCTCATAATGGTGCTATCTCGATTCTTCTTGTCACAGGAAGTTCTACAGAGTCAATCCTGTAGGCCTACCTTTCATGTAGGTCTTCATCAGTGCTTATATCTGACACTTAAGTCAGAATGGCCCACCCAACTCTTACATCTAACCACATCTTGTCAGAAAGGCACGCCCAACATTCACATCTGACCTCATCTTGTCAGAAAGGCCCAGCACTCACATCTGACCTCATCTTGTCAGAAAGGCTTAGCACTTATATTTGATCATGTGCAAGCACATCACATCGAAAAGGATCTGCACTTACATCCAACCTCATCTTGTCGAAAAGGCACAACACTCACATCTGACCATGTGTAAACACATCACGCCAGAATGGCTCATCACTTATATCCAACCTCATCTTGTCGGAAAGGATCTGCACTTACATTCTGACCATGCACAAGGCATCACATTAGAAAGGGCATGCACTCACATTTGATCATGGAGGAACTAATCCTACCATTGCATCATAATGGCCCCCAGTCCTAGACTGAGCTACCTGGTAACTGACTAGGTGCCTCCATTCCCAGAATGGCAGTTGCCCTTACATCTGACCTGCTCGTCGGAATGGTGAACACTCACATCTGACATGGAAGGAACCTAATCCTTTAGCCATGAAAGAATGGTTCAGACCTTACATCTGATCAAGTGGGAACACATCCCTCTATCACATCAGAATGGCTACTCAGTCCTAGACTGAGTGTTCCTGGTACCTCACTAGGCAGCTCCATTCAAATAATGGAAATTGCCCTTACATCTGTCCTACTCGACAGAATGGCTAGCACTCATATCTGGCATGGAAGGAAGCAATCCTCTCACCATGACATAATGGATCAGCCCTTACATCTGACCATGGAAGGAACCAATCCTCTCACCATGTCATAATGGCTATGGGTCTCATTACTTTCTCTTGGAGGAAACCTCGATCTAGAGAACACCAAGCTTCTCCTTGAAGTACTCAAACTTCAGCCTAGCTAATGGCTTCGTCAATACATCAACTATCTATTCCTCCGTCGCAACATACTGGAGCTTCACTACTCCCCTCTATACCATATCCTTGATATAGTGATACTTGATCTCGATATGCTTAGACTTGTCATGGAACAATGGATTCTCTGACAACTTCATGCAACTCTTGTTGTCACAATGTATACAAGTAGCATCCAACTGGAGATCAAATATATCAGACAGTAGCTTACGTATCCATACTGCCTCACAACTAGCTGAACAAGCTACGACATACTCTGCTTCAGCTGTACTTAGTGCCACACAGGATTGCTTCCTACTAAACCAAGAGATCACACCTGAGCCCATACTGAAGCAACATCCTGAAGTGCTCTTCCTATCAATGGCACTGCCTGCCCAATCTGAATCAACATAACCCTCCAGGTTAATATTCTGATTCGCATCGTACTTGAGCCCATAATCAACTGTACCCCTCAAGTACCTCAGAATATGCTTTGCAGCAATCAAGTGAACATTTCTCGGATCTGTCAATATTTGGCTCAAGGTGTTCACAGCAAAGCAAATGTCTGGTCTCATGTTCGTCAGGTACATCAAGGACCCAATCATCTGACAATACATCTTGGCATCAACCGTCTCTAATGAAGCATCACTCAATAGCTTTAGGTTCGATGCCATAGGTGTGGCCATAGTCTTGCAGTCCATCATCCCAAATCTCTTTAGGATCTCTACTGCATACTTCCCTTGTCCAAGGAAGATTCCACCTGAGCTCTGCCACACCTCCATACCTAGAAAGTAATGCATCATACCCAAGTCCTTCATCTCGAACTCAGCAACAAGCTTTCTCTTTGTATCAGTAATCAACCCATCTGTGCCTATCACAAATAGATCATCTACATATAGTATAAGCATCACTGGGTTGCCATCCTCAACCTTGTAGTAAAGGTTGGAATCTGCTTTACTCTTGGTAAAGCCCAAACTAGATAGAAAGCTATCAATTCTGCTGTACCAGGTCTTGGGTTCCTGTTTCAAACTGTACAGGGATTTCTTCAATCTGCATACATGAGACTCCCTGTCATGTGTCTCAAAACCGAGTGGCTGCTCTACATACACTTCCTCTTCTACTACACCATTCAAGAAAGAAGTCTTGACATCCATCTAGTGTATCTTCCATTTCATCACTGCAGCCAGAGCAAGTACTGATCTGATGGAAGTGTATCTGGCTACAGGTGCAAAGGTTTCTTCATAGTCTATTCCTTCTTTCTGAGAGAAACCCCGAGCCACAAATCTTGCCTTATATTTTTCAGTGCTATCGTCTGCAGCATGCTTGCTCTTGTAGATCCATTTGGAAGTCACAACTAACTTCTCTTTTGGTCTTGGGACAACATCCCAAACATCATTCTTCATGATCTACTGATATTCTTCGATCATAGCATCCTTCCATTCTTTCTGTTCTGCCGCTTCTTCATAACTGGAAGGTTCTTTATCAATGAAATCACATAGTAAAGCTACATACCTGGAGCAGGATCTGGTTCTCTTTCTTTCTCTGTGATTCTCTTCTGGAGCCCCATATCTTTCGGCACCTTGGATAAGTTTTCATACCCAAGCAGGTTTCCTCTTGTGAGGATTCTTCTCCAAAGGTGGATCTATAGGTCTTTGTGGTTCTTCAACTTCGCAATCTTCTTCTTGAAGTTCTTCATTCATGGTTGTGTCATGGATTCTGGGTGCTTCTACTTCTTCAGGTTCTTTAGCAGGTCTCTTTCTGGATTTGTTGTAAGCTGTGTCTTCATCAAATGTTATATCCCTGCTAATTTCAATCTTCTTGTACCCTGGAAATAGATTCTGTAAGCCTTCGAGCTTTCAGAGTATCCCACAAATATGCCCTTCTTTCCTAAAGGATCTAATTTTGTTCTCTTTTCTTTTGGAGCGTGTATGTACACAGGACAGTCGAATATTCTGAGATGGCTGACTTCTGGTTTCTTGCTGGAGAAGACTTCTTCAGGAGTCTTGTTCTCGAGTACTCTATGTGGAGTATGGTTCTGTACATACACCGTTGTTCTAGCAGCTTCCGCCCAAAGATGCATAGGAAGATCTTGATCATGAAGCATTGCTTTAGCAGCTTCCATGATAGTTCTGTTCTTCCATTCTGCAATCCCATTATGTTGTGGATTATAAGGAGTGGACAACTCCCTCTTAATCCCTGATTATTTACATAGCTCTTTGAATTCATTTGAAGTGAATTCTCCACCATTATCTGATCGTAAAGTCTTAATCTTCTTTTTAGTATGGTTCTCGATCAAGGCTTTGAATTCCTTGAATTTGCTGAATACTTCATCTTTGTTCTTCATGAAGTAGACCCATGTCTTCCTAGAGAAGTCATCAATAAAAGAAACATAATATGCATACCTGCTTAGAGAGTTGGATGACATAGGACCGCATACATCGGAGTGGATGATTTCCAAGATTCCTTTTGCTTTTCTTTCACTGCTTGGAAATGTCTTCTTTGTGTTCTTCCCTTTCACACATCCTTTGTAGAACCCGTCATGTTTTTCTTGCATTTCCGGAAGACCTTCAACAGCTTTGCTTGCAAGAGGTAGTGCTCTGTAATGCACATGTGCAAGCCTTCTATGCCAAAGTTCACTTGGCTCTACTGTGTCATGGACCAAGGCTTGTTCTAGATGGCCCTTTAATTTGTACAGACCTCCTTCTTGTTCACCGATCACTATTGCATCATCAATAGTCTTTCCTTTTGGCCACATGATGACTTGACCATATATGAATGCAACCCTCATTCCTTTTGCATCCAATGCTGATATGGAGAGAAGGTTCTTCTTGAGTCCTGGAACAAACAATACTTCCTTCATTGTTAGAGACTTACCAGAGTCCAGTTTATAGGAAGATTCCCCACTACCTTTTATTGGATATTGGTAGTCATCTCTTAGCTTCACCTTGTGAGGTGATTCATGTTCTGAGAGCTTCATAAAGGATTCCTTGAATCCAGTCATATGTTTGGAGGCCCCACTATCAATAAGCCAATCATCACTTCCATGAGTAATGTTTCCCGTGAGAGCGGAGATCAAAACATATTCATCCTCGCTTGAAGAATCTTCACTTTCATATCTGGATCTCTTTTTGGATGGTTCATCATCCTTTGCAGCATGAGCATGATGTCTTCTTTTGATTCCCTTCTTCTTGGGAGGACTACTTTTGTTCTTAGGACAATCTCTAGCAAAGTGTCCTTTTTCATCACATGTATAGCAAATGAATTTAGACTTATCTCTAGGCTTTCTAGAGTTATTCTTGTTATGAGAGTACTTACTTTTGTGATGGCTGGATCTGGATTTCTTGGATTGTACTGTGAGAGCTTGATATTCACTTCCCATATTCTCTTCTTGAGCTTCTATCCGAGCTTCTTCTTGAGAGCATTCTTCCCACAGTCTGCTGAACTTGACTAACTTCTTTCTAGCACAGATCCCTTGAATGAAAGAGTCCCATGTCCTAGGGAGACCATTCAAGGTGGTCATCACAATTTGTGCATTCTCCACTTCTTCATCTACTACTTCCAATTGTTCCTTGATTTGAGAAACCCTTGTGAAGTAAGAATGGATGGTCTCTGCATTCTGGATCTTCACATTCTTTAGTTGATTTCTCAGAGTCATCTTTCGATTTATGTTCTTCCCTTCAAACAATTTGGTTAGGGCATCAAACATAGCTTTAGGTGTCTTGAGAGAGGACACCTATGGGATAAGGTGATCCTTGATAGAATCAACAATGATCCTCTTTGCCATAACCATCTTCTTCTTATGTAAGGCCTTTGCCTCATCTCCCTCTGGAACTGGAACCTCCTCATGGATGTAGGAGTCTAACTCATTTTCTTCCAGGACCAGGGAGATCCTATACTTCCAGGCTCGGAAGTTATCAGCTCCCTTAAGATTTTCATCAAGCTTGG
Source organism: Pseudotsuga menziesii (assembly GCA_001517045.1). Lineage (NCBI taxonomy): Eukaryota > Viridiplantae > Streptophyta > Pinopsida > Pinales > Pinaceae > Pseudotsuga > Pseudotsuga menziesii. The sequence goes on along the minus strand of LPNX010682977.1, from coordinate 170,984 downwards.
TATGATGAGGCATCTTAACTGAGAACCTCAAATGGAAATACAAAAGATTTTAGATCTTACCAGGTTCAAGATGTCGAATCTGGAACTTGAGCTGAAAACCTGCAGTACTGGATTAGGAGCAAATTAGGGTTTTTGATTTTTCGGAGTTTTGTCCACCGAAATGCCTTGAAATTTGTCCCTAACTTTGATTTTGGGGAGGAGATCAATCCAAGCCTAGGCTCACTAAAAAAATCCTCTTCTGTGAAAAGCCCTAATTTCTGACAATAGTGACAGGTCCAAAACTGAAAAACCTCAGAATTGGATTCTGCTTCGACAGAAAGATGCACCCTAGGGAGGAGAGTTATTCCACCTTACTTTTGCTGAAAATCTATGGAGGAAGATCCACAAACTAGGAATCCCTAGTTCCTGCAGCTGCATAGTTTCTTCTTCTCAGGTTAGCTCTGATTCCATGTTAGTGTTTCAGCATTAATCTAGCATTATTAGGATCTTTAACTGAGAGAATAACAAGCACATCAATCAAACACAAGAGACAATGAACACAATGTTTTTCCTCGGGGAAACCATAAAGGAGAAAACCCCGCAACTTCCTCAAAGATAGAATCAACAACAAAATAGAAAATCCCAAAATAGTAAGTGATATCCTGACAGCAGTAATCTTCTTCTTGTCTAGCCCCAGTGTCTTCTCCTTCCTCAACTATGCGCTCCACTTGAGTGTGGATGAGTTGTGTGATAAATAGAGACTCCTGTTCTCTATTTATACTAATCTCAGCATGACTAAAAATATACTAGGGCCGACCTCTACTAGGAGAGTCTAATAACCCTAGTGCCCCGGAACTGCGGGGACTTTAACCCTTAGACAATAGGAGGGTTACCCACTAAGACTTGACATGACTTGTTTACATAATAGATCCTCCTGATAGGAACATCGGGGCATGACAACATGACTCAATTACATAATAGATACATCCCAGAATAAACATAGGGTTACAAGACATAAGATACATAGATGAATACATTCCAAAGTTACAAATACATCAACACAATCATCTCAGCAATGAATATCCATCCCTCTTTTGGCATGTTTAGCCTGCTACACCTGTATCCTTTACATCTCGAATTATCTTTATAAAACCACCATATGTTAGCATAATTTAAGATGTAAAGCCCTGATTACAACAATCCTAAGCATTGATAAAATAAGACAATGATTAACCATACCTGTATGAATTGAGGGACCAAGTGAAGGAAAAACATCTATTTAGTATACATAATAGAATAGGATGAAGCAAAAAGAGGTAGATAAGGGTGGTTAAAAAGGGGTCATTTATGGGCCCAAAATCTCCCCCCAACTATCCTGTTGCATGTCCTCATGCAACAACCTCCATTATTCTGAATCTGAATCTGGCATTGTGCTTCGTTCATGGAGAGAAGAAAAGTTGTATGGGAATTTAGATGTTCCCTGTTTACCACAAATCCCTTATCGACAACCCAATATCTCCAACACTTCTGCTCTTATGCCCTTGTTAATGAGAAATATTCCCTATACGGTTTTGCTGGCCACCAGATGAGAGGAAATTTGAATTTGAGTCCCAACCAATTAACCCCACATTCCTTCATGCATTCAATATATCCCTCAACCATGGAAAGTGCATGTTCAAAATTCCTGTAACAGTAGGGATCCCTATTTCTCAGGGTTGAAGAGGCAATTTGCCATCTGTGCTGGCTACCTTCCAAAGCCACTTGTTAATGCATGGAAATCTGGCTGACACAAGTAGAAATAACCCTTTCTTGAATTTCCATTATATGTTGAGTTTGGATGGGACACGAGAGTACACTTTGATGATGAGCAAGGAGAAGATGAGGATTTTGAGGTTCGCTTCGAATCCAAAAGATAGAGTGGGCCTGATTATGAGAGAAAGTTTGGAAAGATATTTCCCATTGAACATGATTGCTCACAAAGGAGGAAAAAACCCTCAGTTGAACATCACCTGAGAAAGGGATAGGATTTGAATGGCGGTCCAAAGGACAAGCCAACTCATGCAAATAAAGCTCACACAGCAAATTCTGGTCCTCAAAGTCACTTTCCAGGAATTTAGCTGAGGTTGCTATTTCATATGGTCTCCCTTCTTTTACAGCCCTTAGTTTAAACCAAATGAACTGCTCAAATAAAAACACAGGGTAAGAGGAGGATGGTACTCTGGTACCCAACAATTCCTGAGAAAGAGTATACAGCTGATCTTTTTCCACTTGCATGGACTTGAACTTTTTCATCTCCTTTAGCTCCTTCTGTAACTCTTCCCCATGGAGTTTTTGGGACATAAGTTCTTCTGCCCACTTTTCCTTCAATTCCATGATGGTCTTCCTATGTTCAACGAGGGAAACCATCCCTTCTTGATATCTCTCCACCTGACTCCTCCACTTCCCCACTTCTATTCTAAGGATTGAGAGTTCTTTTGTTAGCTTCCGGATTTCTTCATCTTTAGGATGTTCTTCACTATCAAAATCCAAATTGATAAAATTTTGAGGAAGTTGAGTCCATACCTTATCACCTGATGTTCCAATTTGAACATCTTGTACTTCTGAAATCACTTATGGGGGTGCTGGTTCTTATGTAATAGCATCCCTTCCTTGAATTTCTCCTGCAACAACTTCAACCATAGGTGTCTCTGAAACAAATTCAGAATATGCTGGTTCTTGTGTAACAACATCCTCTCTTTGGATTTCTCCTATAGCAACTTTAGCAGCTGATTGCGAGGGTGTTGGTTCTTGTGTGGCAACCTCCTCCTGAATTTTGAGCTCCTTATCTGCCTGATTACCAGCTGTAGCTTTGACAGGGGGATGCAAGGCCACTGGTTCTTGTGTAACAGAGCACTGCCCTTCTCTTTCTTCATGCTGATGGGATTGTAGAGTTGCTTTCATGTCTTTTGCAATATGGAGTTGTTCCTCGAGGATTTCAGTGTCCCCCAAGGATTGTGATTGCATTTGTTCATCCTCTCCTAAATCCAAATTAGGAATGATGTCCATTCTGGGATTGACTTCTTATTGCAGCCTAAGAGTCTCCACAGAAATTTCTAGGGATGTTGGTTCTTTTGTGGCAACATCCTGGTTAAATTCCTCATTTTCCTACTATTGGGATTCCATTTCTATTAACTCTGTGTCCTGAGACGGTTTAGGAGTCACAGTGCAAACTTCTTCATTAAATTCCAGAATATTTTCAATCTCTGGTTCCTCTTCCCCCATTTGGGTGGCAATTTCAGCAAGAATATTCAAGGATGCTTGTTCTTGTGTATCAGCATCCTGTTCAACCTCATCATCATTCTAATGCTGAGGTTCCATCTCTATTAGTTCTGTGCCCTGAGAAGGTTCAGGAGTCACAACGCAGACTTCTTCAACAAAATTAGGAATGATTTCAGCCTTTGTTTCACCTATCCCAATTTGGGTGGCAACTTCAACAGGAATATTCAAAGATGCTAGTTCTTATGTATGAACACCCTGTTTATCTGCTACTTCCCTTTGTTGGAGTTTCTCTTGGGGAGCTTCACCATCCTTCTAATTAGGTTGTCCTTGTTCTTCCACAGATGCAGGTACGGGTTTTTGTGCCACAAAGGCACGAACTATGACTTTGTAGCTCGATTGGTTAAAGATTTCTACACACACAGGGAAAACCACTCTTTCTTCCTCCTCACCATCCTTAGCAGGAGTTGATCCTTCTAATTGTTCTGCAGCTTCAACCAGTGTGTGCAAATTCCTTTCCACCTATTTCCTGCATGCTTCCTTCCAATTTTCTAGTTCTTTCCGAAGTGATTGTACTTCCTCCTTTAATAACCCATTTTCATATACAAGTCCCTCAATTTGAGGTTCTTCTATAGCCGGTTCTTATGGGGCATCATTTACTTCGGGTCTCAGAATAGGGAATTCGATATGTTCTTCTATGGTTTCCCATCTTTCCTGTGCTGCTTCAGCTGCTGTAACTGACCTAGTTCTTTTTCATCTTATTGGTGGTGATGCATGCATTTATTCCTTTGATCTCCTCCTTTTCCTCCGTGGTGCCGAAATTTCCAAATTTGTAGCTGATGTGGAAGGGATATCCTCTGTCTCAGCATTTTCCTGTTCTTCCTCAATCAGAGTTCCTCCCCATTCAGGCGATTCAATGGTCAACACCTCCGTGTTTTATTCTGTCATCATGGCTCTAACATCCTTGGTTTCAGCTGTTGCAACATCTAATGCTGCTCCAATTTCAGCCTCAGCTAAGGCCCGTAAAATTATTAATTTGATTAGGCCATGATGGGTAAGGGAGGAGTTTGGATGCTTGGCTGTTCTAACAAACCCCACCATATGGTGTAAATAATTGAATAGGTAAAATGGAATGTTCAGTAAGGCCCTATGACAGAGATGAGATAATAGAGGAAATTCAGAGTAATAAACCGTTTGATACCTACCTTCACAGATAACATACTTCTTGAGGAAAATTGCTACTTGATCCCAAGGCCGAGGCAGTGATTGTAACGCTATCCCTCTTCGTGACTTCCGAATGTGCTCCGCCTCTCTTAGAAAATCCTGTACTGCAGCAGCATTGGGGGTTCTTCAACCAAACCAGGCTCTTCCCACTTGAGGAAGGCCAGTGACCTTAAGCCACTATTGCTTTAGAGAATTTGATACGTAACCCATGAACCTTTGAGTGGGTTTATGTAAGATTTAAGGCAAATTGTAGAGCTGTCTCGTGATGAAAACCCATTCAGGCATTGGAAGAATTCAGTTTAGCCCTCAGCTTCAAAAATAGCGAAAAATTCGACATTTCTTCTTAGTTCTTGTGTATTTGGAGGTTCATGCCGAGCTGGGATACCCATGTTTGTTTGCGTTAATAATTGTTTCTCAGTTTGACAGATTACAGGTCCCGACAATGGAGGTTAAAGCACAGAGCATGCATGAACAACTGAGAGTGGATTTGGGTAAATTCATAAAGTTTCAGAGCATAGAAATGTTTGGAATTTTATCCCAAATTAGGAAAGGTGGCGGTTATCAGGTACCATAAATGGCCATTAAGTTGTACGAGTGGATAGTTAACGGTATGCAGGTGTAATAATGGGCACATAAAGGAAGGTATGATTAATGTTGTCAAATCTAGTTAATGCTTAATCAAGTAAATAATCAGAACCATACCTTCGGAAATATGCGATGGATGGTGACCTTTGGAAAATAGTAGAGAATGTGAAGTGCATCCATTGAAATTTAATCATTATTGCAAGCATGCTGTAATAAATTTTCTACTGGTGAACCAAAACCATCGTGTCAATCTTGTCGAAAACATAATGAATGCTGGAAAATAAATCGGAATTGTCGGCATCAGGAATTGGAGCCAGATTTGGAGGAGTCACTAACCAAGGTTGGAAAGAGTTCTACCAATGATGGAGGAGTCATAGCCACTGACCATAGATAAATCAAGTAGTTTGGCAGAGTTGCGGCTGTGAATTATAGAAAAATCAACCAGTTTTGGTGGAGTCGTAGCTGCTGGAAAAGGTAAACATAGTAAAAATGGAATGGTGTCGTAGCTGCCGAAAAGGGTAAAAATGGTCAAAAGTGAAACGGTGTCGTAGCTGCCGGAATCAGAAAAAGGAATTAAGTTGACGGTGTTGCAGCTGCGCGGAAAGAGGTAAAGGGCGGGAGTTTACGGTGTTGCAGCTGCGCGGAATGGAATAAAGGGCGGGAGTTTACGGTGGTGTAGCTGCACGGAATGGGGTAAAGGGTGGGAGTTTATGGTGTTGTAGCTACTTGAAACGGAATAAAGAGCGGGAGTTTACGGTGTTGCAGCTCCACGGAATGGGGTAAAGGTTGGGAGTTTACAGTGTTGCTGTTGCAGAAAAATAGAAAGATAGACAAAGTATTACAGTGTTGCAGTTGCAACAGATTTGTTCAAGGAATTTTCTTTTGATGGATGAAATTACAGAAGGATGACCCTGGTCGATAGGCCCGATAATGACCACTGCTCGTTAGGCACTTCCTTGCACATTTAAAAAAAACAGATCAAGTGCAAAAGAAAAAGATAAAAATAATAGTAAGAATATCAGTTTATTTATGTACAAAATTTTTAGGTAAGATTTACAGCAATTATCTAAGGATTGACAGGGGCAGATAAAGATTCCTGCCCTTGTTCTAACTAGTATTCCGGATCAGCTGCAATCTGTGAAGTGAATGCGTCTTTTGAAATGGGCTTATGGTATAGTCACAGCCTGTGACCATTAGAAAATAATCATGCACAATTCTCATCAATGGTTACCAGGGAGACTGTACCATTATCAAATACTCTGTCTACTAGGTATGGGCCCAGCCATCTTGTGCATAACTTACCCTTGAAGTCCCTTTTGAATCTTGAATCATATAATAATGCCCAGTCTCCTTCGCAGAAGACTTTCTTTCTGATGAATCGGTCGTGCCAATTGGATCTCTGTTGCTGGATTAATATTGTCTAACCCACAGCAGCTAGACAGTCTCATCAAGTTCATTCAATTGATTCAATCTTCTCTTCTGGGATTCGTTCACATCTAAGTCTACCTCCGTAGCTATCTTCAAAGTTTTGATTTCAAATTCAATCGAGAAGACAACACTTTTCCCATACACCAAGTCATAAGGAGAGAAACTTGTAGTATTGCGCCAAGTAGCACGATATGCCCACAATGCTTCCAGAAGTCTATCAACCCAACCTCTACGATGGCTCTTGACCGTTTTGGTAAGGATGGCTTCAATAACTTTGTTAGTGCTTTCTACCTGTCCATTGGCTTGGGGATGATATGGTGAAGCTATCCGGTGCTGAATATGGTACTTCCGTAGTAGAGCTTCAAATTCATGTGACACAAACTGAGGTCCTCCATCGGTAACCACTTCCGAAACGGGTAAATATTTCACCATACAGGAAATTGATCAGAGCTTGGTCATTGGATTTCACCAAAGCCACATCTTCTACCCATTTCGTTATGTAGTTGGTACAAACCAAGATGTAGGCTTTCTTCCTGGAATGAGGGCTGATAGGACCAACAAAATCTAAGGCCCATCTGTCAAAGGTTTCAACCACCAGCTGTGGTTGAAGAGGCATTTGACTAATCTATTGGGTTGGCCCATCCTTTGGCAGCTATCACAAGACTGGACATATATTTTTGCATACCTAAAAAGGTTCAGCTAATAGTAGCCCATTCTCAGTGCTTTGTGTCCTATCCTCTTGTCTGCAAAATGTCCCCCACAAGTCTCATCATGGTAGGTTTTCAAAATATGGAATATTTCATCTTCTCTTACACATCTTCTAATCTCAAGATAAGGGCCTGTGTAGAAGAGATGACCGTCTATCCAACAATACCTGGAACTTTGTTGAATAATTTTCCTCTTTTCTATTTTGGACAAATGTGTTGGAAGCTTCCCTGCAACCAAGTAGTTAGAGACATTTGCATACCAAGGGGAGTGAGCTGAAACTGCAAATAAGTGTTCATCTGGAAAAGAGTCCTCGACAGGAAAATTATCATCACTGTTAGTAAAACGAGATAAGAAATCAACGACAACATTTTCTTTTCTAGGTCTGTCTATAATGGTGATATCAAATTCCTATAATAATAACAACCATCTAGTTACCCTAGCATTTGTAACAGGTTTATTCATTAGATATTTGATGGCCGAGTGGTCAGTGTGCACAAAGGTAGGATATCCAATGATATAATGTCGAAATTTGTTAATGGAGTAAACAATGGCTAAAAACTCCTTCTCGGTAATAGTATAATTAAGTTTAGCAGGGGCTAGGTTTTTACTAATATATTAAACTGCATAAGGTGCTTGACCGTCCTGCTGTCCTAAAACTGCTCCAATGGCGATATCAGAGGAATCTAAAGAAATGTGAAAAGGCAGGGTCCAATTGGGCCCTCTTAGGATGGGAGCTGTGGAAAACTTCTCCTTAAGTTTAACAAACGCTGTTTGGCATGCCTCATTCCAAATAAATTGCACATCCTTCATTAACAATGAAAATAAAGGAGAGGCAAGTTCGGAAATTTTTTCTATAAATCTTCTGTAATATCCAACATGCCCTAAGAAAATTCGCACTTCTTTCTGAGTTGTAGGAGTAGGTATATTTTTGATTACCTTGATTTTAGAGGGGTCCACCTGGATGCCATCAACAGAGATAAAATTCCCCAACACCACTCCTTCACTCATCATCATATGGCACTTTTCAGTGCTCAAAGATAGCTGGGTTTGTTTGTAGCGAGTTAAAACCTTTTCCAATTTTTTTAATGCTTCTTCAAAATATTTTCCATAAGGAGTAAAATCATCCATGAAAATTTCCATACTATCATTAACTAATTCTGAAAAGATGCCAATCACATCTCTTTGAAATGTGCCTGGTGCATTGCATAAACCAAAGGGAAGCACTCTGTATGCAAAAGTTCCCCAGCGACAGGTGAAGGTAGTTTTATCCTGGTCTTCAATAGCAATCTGTATTTTATTGTACACGCTAAAACCATCCAGGAAGGAGAAGAAATTCTTCCCAGATAATATGTCAAGTACTTGATCGATGAAAGGCAGGGGAAAGTGATCTTTCCGTGTTTCCTTATTCAGCTCTCTATAGTCCACACAGACTCTCCATTTACCATTCTTCTTGGGTACTATTACGAGTGGAGACATCCACTCGCTGTCTAAAATGGGATATATAAATCCTACTTCCAAGAGTTTCTGTATTTCCTCCTTCACTATGTCCCTAAGATTGGGGTTCATTCATCATTGAGGCTGGCACATAGGCCGAGCGTCACTTTTGATATAAATGTGATGGGTGCACAGATTAGAAGGGATGCCCCTCATGTTTGTGTACTCCTAGGAAAATGCCCCCTTATGTTTTTTTAAGAGAATGATTAGGCGTTCCTGTTCATATGGGGAAAGGCTGGGATTGATATTCAGGGTTTTTCCAGAATCTACCTCGATAGGAACACTTTTTGAATTTTTCAACACCGGAACTATGTGAGTATCACTGACTAATGTCTCTTTTGTGATATTTTCTTGTTCCTCTTCACCTAGAGTCGCATTCAGGATATGATAAATTTTCTTATTGACAAAAGTGGGTTCACTGATGAAATTATTAATGGCATCATCTTCAGTTTCATCTTTAAAAGTCAAGGCCTTCCCTATTGTTAATAATGGCTGAACGCCCTCTTCTTCCTCTGGTTCCATCCATAATGGAGTTTCAGCTTCTAAGCTTGGCCAAGCTGGAGGATAGAGAGTGAGGTTCTTTATATTGGTTCCATCTGATATGGTCATAGACCCAGATCGACAGCTGATGCAAGCATTAATTGTAGCTAACCAGGGACTTCCCAGGATTAATGGGTGTCCTCCTAGCTGCAACTTAGGTTGTAAAACCAAGAAGTTAGTAGGATACTCCCAAGAATCAACTGAGATAATGAGATCATCCAAGATTCCTTCAGGTTTAATAGTGGATCTATCTGCCAGTTCTAAAATGGTAGGAGTTGGTCTGAGAGTAGTGAGCCCAAGTTTTCTTACAGTTTCAATGGTCATGACGTTAATTGTTGCTCCTAATTCTACCATTAAGTTGGGTATTTGTGTGCTCCCAATCTGCACAGTGATAGTGGGATTCCCAGGATCGTCGTATTTGGCCAAGAGGGTTTTTCCCATTATTAATGCAGATAATTTCCCTATGACTTAAACAGTGGGAGGATCTTTGGGTTTTCTTCCTGGCTTCCTTGTACATAGATCCTGAACAGTTATGGCATAGATAGGTACGTCTTGAAGGGCTTGAAGGAGTGTAAATTTAACATAAATATTTTTTAACTCTCTTAAGAGGTTAAATTGAGGTTGTCCCATTGCCTTTGGTAACATTAATCTTTCAGGGTATGGTGGTTCCCTAATCAACTGTGTAGGTTGTGTGTTGATAAATGTGTCTTTCTGTGTTTCAACTGGTATATTAGTAGGGTGTTCAACGTCTTCAATAATGGGAGTCACTGTGTTGGATAAATACTGTGAGTTCATCCTTTCTTCATGCATAGAGGATGGAACATCCTCAATGATCAAATGCTCCACTACCTTCCCTGATCGTAAGCGGATATCGTTGCAGGGTACAGGAGTAATGGAGTAAGTGGGAATGTTTCCAGTCTCAAACTGATGGACTGCTTTATTATTTAGGTTAGGGTTAGGTTGAGCAGGCAGTTGTGGTCATATCGACATATTGGGGATCACTTTATTCTGGAGTTATAGCTGTGACTGCTGATAAGGCTGAGGATATTGTTGAGGAGGGTATGGTTGATGAGGAAACATTTGATGTGGAAGCTATTGAGAGGGTTGGTTATGGGGAAACTGGTTCCCTGGATGGAAATTCCTCCATCCAGGAGACCAGGAATTTTGTTGGTTTGGTGGCTGTGTCCAGGGGTTCCAGGAGTTAAAATTTTGCATTGGATGTTGAGAGGGGTACCATTGAGGGTTAGAATAAGATGAAGGGAATTATGTATTCATGTGCTACATATTATTCCAATTATTCATGTTATTAAAAAATGGAAACAAGTCTGGGGTCATACCTTGATTTCAAGGCTGCTAGGGATTTTTCTGTGCAATAAAGTAAGCTGATTCCACATCTGGAGTTGATGCCTGCAGAACTGCCTTTACTTGAGTTAGGGAAGGGCATTCTTTTGGGTCATGGTTCAACTTGCACAGTTGACACACTTCTACCTTGTTAAGCGGGCACTCCTTTAGAGGGTGGTTCTTCCTACATTTAGGGAAGAATACACCTAGTGTGAGATCCTCTAATGCTTGTTTCTACTTTGCCCTCAGGACATCTATTTTCGAGGAGATGGAGCTCATCATTTCTGCTTTGAAATTTCAAGGAGATTTCCTATCTCTGCATGGGTGGCTCCTCCATTAGATGAATTTTGTGTTCTGTCGAAGACATCACGTTGTAATTTGTCCCGTTTGTCTCATTTGTTATTCTTGGAAGATCCCCTGGAATACCTTTTGCACAGTTCAATGATCTTTTCAAAGGAATCCTTGGAGATATCCCCCTTTCCTAACAGGTTTAACATGTCTAGGCAATCATCCCTAATCCCACGAAGTAGGATTATTTTGAGCTTATCTAACCCCATATTAGTCTGTCCAGCTCTCTGCACATTATATAAAGGCCTTTCAACAAAATCTTCCAGACTTTCATTGTCCCTCTGTACCATTTTAAACAGTTCTTCTCTCTTATCCTTGGTATTGCAATACTCCTGATATTTTTCTAGGAACACCTATTTCATTTGGTCCCAATTAGTGACAGTTCCTCCTCCCAGGCTCATAAACCAACGTAATGCATTGTCCTTCAGAGTGGTAGGGAAAAGTTGCAGCTTCTGTGCATTGCTGGTGTAGTCGTAGCTGCAACAGAGGATGCCAAATTTGAAAAGAAATTCGTCCGGATCCTCTGTCGCTTTTCCATAAAAGTGAGGCAACATCGATGGCGATATATTTTTCATGGGGGCTATCCCTTCTAGTTGTCGAATTGGGAACTGAAGTGTAGCAATCATCCCTTCATCCCTTCAGGCAGGGAATTACCCTCTTGATGATGATTTTCTCCCATTGCTTCTTCCTCTTCGGGATCGCGTCTGTTTCTCATATCTTCCTCTATTTTATCCTCTTTGTCCTTCCACTGGTCATTAAATTTTTGATGGAACTATGTCCAATCCTCTTCAGTCACAACCTTCCTGTTAATGTGATATATCAAATCTTGGTCAACCGATCCTACAGTACTAACTCTGTCTTCCTCCGCAGGGGTATCCGAGGGTGTTGTAGCTCCTCGTGTGTTCTCCACTGTAGAGACTGACGCTACCACTCCAGGGGTGACAGGGCTTCTTCTAATAGGTGTTTCCTAATATCAAGCTGTTATAGAGAGAGATTCCTATGGCTTGGTGTACCACAACAGACATCTTGACTCTAGAAATCAATCCTTTTCAATATGCAATAGAAATCAAATATCTAACACTAAAGGATCAGACCTCGTACCTTATTCCAGATGGTTGATGTAGATCCCCGTTGAGCTTTCCAACTTTAGCTTGAATTGATGAATCACTTCCTCAACAACAAGTAAACAAGACACGCATACTATATATATTGGTGTTAGATCTATTCTAGCATATATAGTCAACAATGTATAAGCATTTGAGATTATCCATGGATAAAATATTCATTCAAACACACATTATTTGACAGGAAAAGATATTTCTATTAATATAAAATAATAGATTACAATGAATAAAACCTCTGTCGGCACGCCTGAGAATCAGAGAAACTGAATCCCCCACTTGGGCCTCCACCACCTCAATCCTCCATCTCTCGATAGCAAGCTCACAAGCAAAAGGAAAGCTTGGGAAGAACACCAAAGTGCTCCAAGGGACACAGGGATGCAGACTCAAGCACAAGTTCCAGCAACAATGGACTATAGTTTCCTTGCTCACAATTCTCTTATGCCTTCAATGTATCCAAAGAGTTCCTTATATAGCTTTTCAAAGGGGTAATGAAAGGTTGAATCCGAGCGATCTCAAGGCATACGGAAGGCCAAGAGTCAAGTGAGTTGGATCCATGTCAAGGAAAACTCCAAAAGGATTTGGATTTTGTACACATCCCGATGTATGTGGTTTTAGGGGTCAAACCCACGTATATACATGATTAGGGGTTTAAAAGTCGCGTATATGAATTTGCACATGTTTATAGGGATGGTCTAGGAAACATCAAAGGACAAAAAATGGTCCAAGGGGTCTAAGGAGTCTGCAGAGGGACAGTGGAAGGCCATACAAGTGTGATTCACCTGGTCTGGTAAAATCAGCTATAACAGATGCCCCCTAATGTGTGAGGTCATAGGGATCATACGATGGCCGAAATACAATATAAGTCCATCCTAGAAGTGGAGTGATGAAGGATCCCAAATGGAAGACCAGCCACCCAATCAACATAGTACAATAATACAACTCTGCACATAACTGCAAATACATATAGCAGTCCCGGATACATACTAATTAGAGAAAATTTCAACTCAAAATGGGCCTCCTAAAATGAACTAATAAAATAATAAAATAATATTTATTAATTTTGGAGGAAGAAAAGAAAAAAACTACTTTTTTGTTAGTATTTTTGACATATCTCCCTGTGTTTTTACTCAAATTTCGATCGGGAGAGCTCGTTGGATGCGGAATTAAATTCCGCATCCAACGAGTACCCACTCGGCATACTTTTGATGGACCTCCCTACCCCAAAAACAAGAAATACCTGG